>CAIGRT010094743.1:0-31664 GCA_903798405.1 Fraxinus platypoda | reverse complement strand
TCTTCCCTACCATACTCTAGAGTAATCTTAATATCTTTATATCTGTCACTAATGAAGTTTAACAGAACCACAGCCATCTGATCTTTTGAGAGTTTTTCATCACAGTTGGCCAAATCTTGGGTAAGTTTTGTAAATCTGTTTAAATTTTCATCCAAATCAACTGAGGGATCCATTTTGAAAGAGAAAAATTGTTTTAGCAAAAAACATTTATTTGGAGTAGTCTTAGTCACATACTTAGCATGCAGTTTAGTCCATAATTCAGAGGCAGTTTTAGTCTCGCCAATACATCTTATCACATTTTCAGACAAGTACAAGAAGATAATACTCCAAGCAGTTTCATCAAGTTCAATTCTTTTAGCAAGAGGTAATTCAGCAGGCCAACTTTCAGTTACAGCCTTTGCACATTTCATTTGTCTCAAGATAGCCTTCATTTTTTGACTCCACATATTGAAATCAATCTTACCATCAAATTGACTTACTTCAAATTTAGCAGAGGCTATGTTTAAACAAAACAAGGATCACAGATAAGGGAAAACAGTTTTCACAGGTTCACAGAGACACAATAATGAGAGTACTAATATGTTATTCAAGATCACAGTTTATCACGAAGTGACAATCAAGATTATGAAAATATTATGCACTTCACAGGATCACAAAGATCAAGAACCCAATGAAAACACAGTAACAGAGATCAGACAACAATATTCCAACAATTTCTCCTACAAGATCCTCCAAGTACACACCCGTTCTTGATTTATCTCAGATTTCCAAGGCCTCACAGGAGCTTTTGGACAAAGATTAGTCTCAAGGGGGTTATAGTGTACGGTAGATCAAGGGAAAAACACAGGAACCCTAATTTCTGGAAAAATAAATTTACAGAAATTAAAAGATCTCACCAAGCGAGTTTAAAGAACTCGAATATATATCCAATCTGCTTTGAAGCAGTCCCAAAAATTTCACATCTGGGACAGATCTATCACCTTCCTCTTNTCCAATCTGCTTTGAAGCAGTCCCAAAAATTTCAGATCTGGAGCAGATCTATCACCTTCCTCTAAGATCCAGGTATCACGTTCTTCAGTCAAGGCTCTGATACCATTGTAAGGGACACATGATATTAAACCAAAGAACAGAAATATAAAGTGCAGAAATTAAAGAATCAACACAAGAATTGTTTCGGCCTAAGCCCCGGAGGTTCGGCGACCAAATCAAACGCCTACATCCCCCGTTGAGTATCCAACAAGTTGGATAATGCTCAGTTGCACTATAAAGCCCCAAATTGGCAACGAAGGTTACAAATCGTTCAAACAGTACAAAGAGATAAAGACAGAACACTTATCTCACAAATACATGAACAGATCTAGGACGACTCACCAAGAAACTCCACAGTACTCCTCTAATACACAACTCTAAATAGAACCTTAGTTCTCACATATATTCACACAGAATATCACAATCAGAGAGTGAAACTCTCACTATTTTCAGCCCCAAATCAGAGATATGAGCCAAGAAAGCCAGAAGAAGAAAACCCTAAGTATTCTCTCAAAAGGCGGAAGGAAAGAGTGTATCTCAAATCGTCCAAATGGGATCGTATTGGGTAAGTTAAAGAGTCTTCTAGATAAATCAGCCAATGATCCAGATCAGTCCACGTGTCATCATCTTAGTAATAAAATGGGATAAAAACGCTTTCACAGAAACACGCCTTTGTTAAATATTTCTGGCAGCATACAGCTTCTCAGCCAGGGTTCGAATCCCACACTACCATACCCATCTGCATGTCTTTTACAATTGTGTTTATGAGTCAAAATCTTGAACCTTACTTCTGACAGTGAATCTTGTTCTCTCTTGTACAAGGATTGCATAAATGATAATTGCACAAACATTTAGTAGAAGATGAACAAATCAACATAAATTACTTTTCTTTTATGATGCATATGCAGTACTAGACAACATAATAATTAAGGTTTTAATTTTTTTTTTCTTCCTTAATACTCTCTAGTACTATGTACGAAAATTGCTTTAAATCCAATACTACCTTCTAAAATCCAAAGAATGCAATAATCCTTCTCTCTTCTCCATGTTTGGGGTAGGGTGAGGTGATGAAGATTAAAAGAATCAAGTATTGAAATTTGACCGATCGATGTTTGGACTTTTTGAGCGAAGGACCGAGTTGAACTGTTGGTGAAAACAGGGAATTATTCACAGAACAATTACAGATATTGCATTTGCAGGTGCTATGAGTGATTTTTTTTTCTAACTGTCCAACCACAGATTGACACGTGTATTCTGTAAAAAAATCTTGTCAAAGTCTTCTGTACGTGTAGGATGATTGAAAATGAAATTTTCATATTGGTCAATGTTCATTTTGTTTTGAGTTGGTCATTCTACAAGTGTCTACTCCTCTAAATGATGGAAAATGTGATGTGGTAGTTTAGTTCCTCCATAATAGGATTGTATCAATTTTTATTTTTTTGAACACTAGCAAGAGTTAAACGTGTATTGCATGTTATTTTAAAATACTTTATAAGTGGTATAAAAGTGATATTTGATACCAATTTGTTAGAAGGATTTGTCTCAAACGAACTAAAAAAAATAAAATTTGATATAAAAATTTAAAAAGAAGAAAATTGTACTCTCAAAACTCAACTTTTATGATTTAACTTTTTTGTGATGATGAAATAATACAAATGAACAACATTTTTATACTACATTTGATGCATAAAAATTAATTACCGATACATGAATTTAAACATTCATTATAATTCCTAAATACATTAATAGAAATAAATTTTAGATTTATGTAGATCAAGATTCATAAAATTAAGATTCATTGAAAAATAAGGAAAAGTTTTGAATTTGCATCTAATATTATTTTATTTAAGAATGCGTTATTGAAAATGAGAGAAAAAAATATATTTTGAAGATAATAGGAACCAAACAAGGGCTATATGAGATTTTGAATCCCACGTATCTACCATTTTGCCATTGAAGCATATTTTTGGGATAAAGGATAAAGCAAAAGCACGTTGATTTTGAATCAACAACCTTAATGGCAATATTTTAAAAATCGATCCGGACATCGAGGGTTAAATGGTTGAGCTGGTATCGAATCGGATGACAAATTAAATAAATAAATACACAAATAAACTATAAAAATATCATAACTATAATAGATTTTTTTAATTTTAGTTTACTAATTCAACGTAAATATAATCCATGATTGTTAATTAGATTTATTATAGTAATATATTTTACAACCTCAAAAACTAACAATTTATATGTCCAAAATAATTTGCTTTGTTCAAATTGAAATTGTTTGTGATTGTAATCTTGTTAGGGGTTATGATTTGTTAATGAAAATAATGAAGTAAATTAGTAAACACTTAGAATTGGCAATTGGCTAATATCTCACATTGGAATATTTATTATAGTAATATGTTTTACAACCTCAAAAACTAACAATTAATATGTTCAAAATAATTTGCTTTGTTCAAATTGAAATTATTTGTGATTATAATCTTGTTAAGGATTATGATTTGTTAATGAAAATAATGAAGTAAACTAGTAAACCCTTAGAATTGACAATTGGAAGATTACTACAACATTGGAAGAAAAGACTCATTAAAAATGAGCTAGTATTTCACACTGGAAAATTATTAAAACATTGAGAGAAGAGTCTCCTTTAAAAAGGAGAATCATTTGTATGAAAAGGTTATTTGGGCCTTCTATCTATTGCAATAGGTGGTCCAATAAGATAGTTAATTTTATTTTATTTTTGTGAAAAAATAAATTTATATTAACTAGAAAAATTGAAGCCGATTTTTCAATTCACGATTAAACTGGCTGAGTTGATAGTTTATTAACTGATTCTTTATTTTTTGATTAATATATGACTATTAGAGGTCGATTTACAGTTTTTCTGGTTATATCGATTGGTCCAGTCTGATTTTTATAACATTGGTAATTGGCACGAGCATTAATTTTAAATTATATTGCTTCATATGAATTAATTGACGAAAATTCCAAACAATAAACAAAATAGTCAAAATTGACTATTTTTTAGTAGAATCATGACAATGTCCATGTTCAAACATATTTAGTACTCGTGTAGGAATTATGGACTAGATTACATAGCACAATATAAAATAAAGATCATAACACAAGAAGAACACATGAAATTTGGCAAAAGAAACGAGAATTCACTGTAATATGGAGAAATAATACAAATATATCGTGTTTACAATATTGTGTAACTTATGCTATTCTAACTCTATTCAAAACCAAAATCACGTGGAGTATATATAGAACAAAAAAGAATATGTTATAAATGGAAAGGGGATAAAAACCGAGTCAGAAAAAATGGAAACAAAATCTCGTTGAATAACATTAGCGCTCGAGCGGCAAAGCTCGCGTGCGGCGCTTGAGCATCCAAGCTCAGCGACAGACTCCCTGTTTTGAGTGCTCGAGCAGGAGATGAGCATTCAACGAGCCAAATGCGACGGCCTCTTCTCCTTGGTTCATCTTTAGACTTCTTCAAGGCCTATTCATCCAAACCACCAATACCCAAAGGAATTTGAGTCACAATTCAACATCGTAGGTTAAGAAAGAAAGTAATGTCATAGATATACAATAAAAAGGGTGTTTTGATCCATCCAAAGAACAACTCAAGTTAGGGATGCCAAGTTGGCTCATCGGCTCAGACGGCTCGTGGCTTGTTCATGAAAAAGCTCGAGTCAGCTCGGTCTGTGGCTCGATAGAACCGAGCCGAGGCTCAAGTCGAGCCTGAGTAGGCCCGTGTGTTTCGACGAGCCAAATGAGTCAGCCCGTGTTTTGAAATGTAGGCTCGGCTAAGGTTTTTTTAATTATCTTTCAATGTACTGTCAAGTCATAATTATATTGCCATGGGCTATCAAAAGTTCCTTCAAGATTGCACGTAATTATTTTGTTAACAAAAAAATTGAATTTCACATTTTTTTTAAAAACGAGTTGGCTCGGTTCGATAAGGCCTAAGCCAAAAGCCCGAGCCCGAGCCGAGCCGAGCCTTGATTTTTCAAAAAAGCTCAAATTGTTTTTACTCGAGCTACGACTTTCGGCATGCGAACTAGCTTGGCTTGTTTACCTCCCTAACTCAAATTTAGAAAATATAAGTTAACAACTAAACCATAAAATCCACCCATGAAATTAAGGAGTTGTTTGCCAAAAGCTTTTGACGAAAGTTTTAGTAAATTTTGATAAAATTTGATAAAATATGTGGTTGATATTTAAAATTAGTTGATGATTTTGATTTCCACTTTTTAGCAGCTATAAAATGTCCACTACTATCCATGCATGTATATATAGCCATTATTTGGTTTTCATTATTTTCAAAATATATTTTTTTCTATTATTTTCAATCACACATTTTTCAATAAAATAATATTAAACGCAAATCCAAAATTTTTCCTTATTTTTTAACCACACATTCTCTATCAAATCGCTATTCCAAAATTCATTTTTGACAAAAAAATAAATAAATAAATAAATAAATATTTATATATATATATATATATATATATATATATATATATATATAGAGCTTAAACAGCCTCGTAGTATAATTATAAATAACAAAAGCTGCTTAAACAGCCTCGTAGTATAATTATCAATAACAAAAGCCTCATAATCTATAACGATTTGTCGTTTCGTTCCAACAATGCATTTCTTGGACCGAGAAATTGAAGTTATATAATGTGTGTGTGATATTACCATACCGACTTTGGATTCAACAAAATTGATGGTAAGAAGAAATGATGTAGAAAAAGCAAACATGAACAAAATAGAGAAGGTGACTTTGGTCATGAGCAATCGCCAAAAAGTGATGGAGTAACCAGGGGTGGAGCCCAGTAAGGCCCAGGGTGGGCACAGGCCCACCCTGAACTTCTGGGCTCAAATTTTTTTTTTTTTAGTTATAGGCAAGTCTTAGTCCAAGAGAGAAAGCCCAAAATACCAATATATTATACCCAACGGCCCAAGTCCAGTGCCCAAGTCCAGCCCAATCCCAAAAATTTAAACCCCGTTCCTCAAATAACTCCATCCTCCATTTCTTCACACCTGCAGCCTCCGCCTCCGCTCCCTTGCTCCGCCTCCGGCACTTCGCCGCCTCCGCCTCCGGTCGTTCCTCAACAACTCCATCCTCGGCATTCGTAAGTTGGTTCAGCCGTTCAGAACTTTGATCCCATCTTCACAGATAGTTGTTGAATGAAGTTATTTTTTTTGGGTGTAAGATTCTTGTGGTTGTAAATTGCAACTCTTTCCATTAAGTTTTTACTAGTTCAGGTGTAAACTAGCTCTTTTTACTACATTTGGAACATGCAATTTGCTGTAATTTTTCCAACTAGAACAGAAATCTAACATCTGTTGGAGTGAAACAAAGTCATTCTAGTGATTCTTGGAACTCAATTAAATTTTTGCCGAGAAGCACATAGTACTGCCGCTAGGAGACACAGAATTATGCTTAGAATTTCACTTACCTTGCTTTGGGACCTATTTAGACATCATCGGTGTGGAATACTGTTATAATTGTTTTAAGTTCTCAATTAAATCCAATAAATGTTTTTGGTTCAAGACTTGCTCAAAAGGATTCCTTGCGGTTACCAATTTGTATCTCTTTATATATGTGCTATGTTCTTCAAGAATACTCATCAGATATGTTTAGTTGTTCATGAAGAGCTTTGCTATAGGTACATCATAGTGTACATAAGGGTGTAGCCCCTTATGTACATCTTTTGATGTAGAAGTGGAATTGCTCGTTCATGAAATACTTTCCCATTCTAGACTAGGACTTGAAATTGGATTGATGGAACTAAGCTGCTCTATACACTAGTGTTTCTGTGGGGAAATAATATATTAGGTATTGGATTATGGCGATTCTAGTTTAGGAATGCAGAAAAATGTAGCCACTTCTAAGACATTATGTCCTCAAATTCATTTGGTGAAGTAATGATGTTAATTCCCCTGTGCCGCTCATGAGAGGTCCATCACCCCTTTTGTTTTGTTAATCACATTGTTGAACCAGTGTCCTACTCGACCAATAACAACAGCTAGCAGAAAATCACTGACTAAGGTAAGAAGCAAGAGTGTTTCACACATAGTTCCACTAGTACTGGAGTATTCCATCTGATACCATTTTTCTTCATATTTTAACAGGGATTGTATTGAGAGAATCAAGAAACCCGCTATCCGTAGGTAAATTGCGCCCACCCTGACAAAAATTCCTGGCTCCGCCCCTGGGAGTAACCAGTAGCGATGACCCTAATGCATTGTGAAATATGGCCACCTCTACAAAAACATACCCAGCAATATAGATTTAGAATCAAATCCAGCACACAAGAAATATAATGTTGGAGAATGAGAGAAAGAGGGGCAACAAATATTTTCGGAAAGTCGCATTTAACAAGTCAAACATTCCTTTTAAATGTTATTTTACAATTACGTGGAATCAAAATATTTTCATCGTTTGGATACTTTGATTTTTTTGAAAGAAAAAATAAAATTAGTTTTTAATGGAGAAGATGACTTTAGCCATGATATATGTTCTTATTGCAATAGTTGAAAGGTGGTGGAGCAATCAACGGTGATAACCCTAATGCACTACAGAATATTGTCAACTATACAAAAACATAGACAACAAATATTTTCGGAAAGTTACATGCAGGGAGTTTGATGTTTTTTTACAATTACGAGGAATCAAAGTTTTTTTTTTCGAAAGGAAAAATAAAAAAATAAAATTATTTTTTAACGATTAAGGTAAAACTAAAAATACATTTGCCCCCATGCAGGATCGAACTACAGACCTTCAGTTTACAAGACTGACGCTCTACCACTGAGCTATAGGGGCTCTTGAATTTTAACTAATTTTATAATATTTTTAAAGTTTAATGACGTGCTTGCTAACACGATTGATTATTCCGAAAAGCAATGTCAAACCCTAGTAAAGTTCCACGTCCACAGTCAGATCCAACTATCCAATCCCGTCCAAAAACCCAAACTCCTCCACCACCATAGCCGCCGCCACGGTTGCTGGCGATTGATTAGACGTGAAGAAAAGAAGCAATGGCGGCGAAGTACGATTTGACGCAGCGAATAGCTCCGCAGCTGGACAGGCACCTGGTGTTCCCGCTACTGGAGTTCTTGCAGGAGAGGGGACTGTATGCGGAGGAGGATATTTTGAAGGCGAAGATAGAGCTTCTCAACCACACAAACATGGTCGATTACGCCATGGATATCCACAAGTCACTCTACCACTCCGAAGACGTCCCCCACGGTAAAAAGTCGCATACATAGATACATACATGCATATGTATATATTTTTGTGTACAGATAAGAGTCTTCTACCGGTTTTACCTATTATTTTCGTAGCTGCTTTTTTGGTTGGATATGTGAAAATTAGGATTTTAAGGGTTTTTGATTTGTTTTAGCATTTTCAAATATCAAGCACAGATTCTAGCATGTATTTGTAGGCGTAGATGTTTGTAAAGGAGGGTTTTTTTATTGTTGTACATTTTTTACATAACGGATTTTACCTGGTATTGTGACTACTGTTTTGACACATGATAGATGGATGCATGAAAATTGGGATTTTTAGGGTTTCTGATTTGTTGACTGCATTCTCAAAATATGTGGGTATGTGTAGGAGAGGGTGCTATTTTTGAAGGGCCATTGTGACTTCATTTTATGACTGCTATTTGAAAATTTCGGTTCTCATGGTTCTGATATCCCCGCGAATTTCAAAAAACAGAAAAAAAGAGAACCTGCTTGCCCACCTGAATATAAAACCACCCTTCGTTTATTTGGGAGACACGGTGAATTTGAACTCTAGATGGGGACTAATTTACCAATTTTTGTAACTAACGGTGGATACCTAGTTACATGGTTACTAGGGCTAGGCTGTTGGGTATATTTAGGAGATGAAGTGTTAATTCAGATGGCCAGAGTTAACTCATTTTTTAGCTACTAGTCTTAATATGTAAGTGCATCCCTGACTTGGGTCCTGTAGCTTTGGTATGTGGCGTGTTATTTACATGTTGGTATGTGGAGGGATTAATGTCTTATGCTCGAAGATGCTTTCATGTTAGCTTACATCCAAGTAGGAGCCTGGATTTGGAATTGTGAATGTTAAACTATTCCAAATTATATTTTCTTATTTGTCGATTTGTGCATGTTGATGTTGTAACTGAGTAGATTTAATGGTGGTTTTACATTTTTCACTTATTTTCTATCAACCGGATTTTGTCCACGGGTGGCCATCTTTTTCCTTGTTGAATTATTTCTTATTCCTAATGGCTTCAAAACCCTTTTGAGATGCAGTGGTCTAGGGCTTGTGTTTGAGTTGATTTCTGAACTCTCTCTCTCTCTCTGTCTGTGTTTGTGCGTGCACGCGCTTTTAGAGATGGTGGAAAGGAGAGTTGAGGTGGTGGCCAGGCTGAAATCACTGGAGGAGGCTGCAGCTCCTATCGTAACTTTTCTGCAGAATCCAAATGCTGTTCAAGAATTGAGGGCTGACAAACAGCACAATCTTCAGATGTTGAATGATCGTTATCAGGTTAGGATTCATATAGTTTGCACAATTTGAAGTCTTCTGAATTGTATGGGAGTGTATGTCAGTGTGTCTATTACTCATTGATAAGGCGTTAAAGTTCCTTTGTATGATAGGGGTATAATGAAAATAAAAACTTGAAGGAGAGGTCTTAGAGAGTGCACATGGTTGCTAAATAAATGTGTAATGCATATAATTTCTGGTACAAACCTGAGGGTGCCGAATCACTTGGTCATTTCTCTCACATGAAATTGCCTTTGTGAATGAATCGCAATCCATAGCATGGTTAAAAACTGCACTTGTTAATTAAGTTGCTGAATAGTTGAATGCCTATCTTGTCATCATTTGCATTAAATTGTCTAACTGATTAAGCACGTATAATTTTGTTATCCAGATCGGTACCGAGCAGATAGAGGCATTGTATCAGTACGCAAAATTTCAGTTTGAATGTGGAAACTATTCTGTTGCTGCTGATTATTTGTATCATTATCGGGACCTGTCCATGAATAGCGAAAGGAGTTTGAGTGCATTATGGGGAAAACTAGCTGCTGAGATATTGATGCAGAATTGGGACATTGCATTGGAAGAACTCAACCGCTTGAAGGAAATAATTGACTCTAAGGTTGCTTTTATTGCATATTAGGATTTTATTAACTGGTTCTTGGCTTACTTGTATGATACAAGAAGCTTGATATAGTGATGATACATGGCTTGCAGAGTTTCTCTTCTCCTTTGAATCAAGTTCAGGGTAGAATATGGCTTATGCATTGGAGTCTGTTCATCTTCTTCAACCATGAAAATGGAAGGACGCAGATTATTGACTTATTTAACCATGACAAGTATGGATCTGGGAATGAGATTTACGTTTAATTGAGTTGAAAATCAATTTAGAGCTCCACCCAAAACTGTTTAAATAATGCTTAATTTATACATATAAGTGGGCATTCTTGCAATTTCCTTTTTCGTACTATCACATTTGTGGTTTTTTTTTCTCGAATCTACTTACTTTTCTTGTTTTTATTTCTGTTCTTAACTATGGATTCATCATGTCACTGAAAACTCCCGAAAATGGAAGTAAATTTTTGAAGAAAGATAATACATATGTTACATAATAATCTTGCATATTTTACTACCTCCCTCTAGGTAAGACTGCGCGAATTTGATACCATACATTCTCTATCAGGTATTTGAATGCCATTCAAACAAATGCTCCCCATCTCTTGCGTTACCTGGCAACTGCATTCATTGTCAACAAAAGGAGGAGGCCGCAATTCAAGGATTTTATAAAGGTCATTCAGCAAGAGCAGTACTCTTTCGAAGATCCCATCACAGAGTTTTTGGCATGTGTATATGTCAATTATGACTTTGATGAGGCTCAAACAAAGATGAAAATGTGTGAAGAAGTAAGATTCATAACTCCAAATAATTTCCATTTCCTTCTTTTTACTTAATTATGCATTTTCATTGAAAAGGAGGTATGGAAGTGGAAGTCATTCAACACGTTTTTGATTTCTTGGGAATAATTATATGCGCACATTTCTTGCTTGGCTTTGATATATTTAATTAGTATAAAGTTCATTTTTTTTCTCCAGGATTCCACCCTCGTATTAGCCCAATAAATGATTATTATTGAGATAGCACCAATTCTTAGTACGTCGAATTTGCATTTTGTTGATTCTCATGTATGTTGTGCAACCTTTTCTTCATATTCTTTTTCGGCTGTTAGTTTCAACATGAAAACTGTCTCGCATGACACACGTGACTTCTTAGAACGTAATCCTATTTGTGCATTAATAAGGACGTCACATGCTTATAAATCCAATGGTCTTTTGAAATGCTGCGAGCTAAATTTTCTGTAAAGCTCTATCTTCTAGATGTCTAAAATTGTTTTCTTATATACTGTGATTTTGTTTATTTTTGTTTGATGAATACGAGTCATTTTCCCATTCTTGAGATCAGTTCACTTCAAATTAGTGAGGCCATATTATGTCAAGATTTGTTTCGTTTGTCCTTTCCAGGAACTAAGTAATCTAACCTGAAAATGCCTATTTCCTGGTCATTGATTCACTAAAAAAATGAAACTGATTTAGAAGTCTCTTATATTTGTTGCACGAGGTTGTTCTCTAATTGTGTAGTCCAGTGTACTTATCTTGATATGCCGGATCTTTGCTTTATGATTTTAAAACCGGTGTGCATGGAAGGATTATTATTATTATTTTATCTGTGTCCTTGTTTATGCGCCTTCGGAACATGGATATTTTGATGCAGGTTATATTGAACGATCCATTCCTGGGAAAACGAGTGGAAGAGGGGAGCTTTACAACTGTACCATTAAGAGATGAGTTCCTTGAAAATGCCCGCCTTTTTATGTTTGAAACCTATTGCCATATTCATCAGCGTATTGACATGGGGTACGCGCTTTAAATTGTTCATTGCACAAGTTAATATAGCCCCCATCCTTCCAATCCTCAAGTTTTTCTTGCTTCTTTGGTTAATATGTAGCCTAGATGCATTATGATACGAAATTTTGGGGTTTATCATACTGATCGTCCTAACTTTCCTACATGTTTAGTTTATAATACCCATTGAATCATGTTAAGTTGAAATTTTGGGACAGGGTGCTTGCCGAGAAACTGAATTTGAATTATGACGAGGCGGAAAGATGGATCGTGAATCTTATAAAGACCTCAAAACTTGATGCCAAGATTGATTCTCAGACGGGAACTATTGTAATGGAACCCAACCACCTCAATGTGTAAGTTCTGCTACAATTTCGCATCCTGCCGCATGACCATTCAGACTTTCTTCACACTGGCGTATTTCCAACTTTGACCCGGAAAAACATTAATTTCAGAACTTATATACTCAACTGCATATGTTCCTATTAAGTAAAATAAATTGAACTTGCTTTATCATTGTGCCTTCTGTTTTGACTCTTTGATTTCCACTTATTTAAGAAAAATATTTGTTAATTTTTCAGCTACGAGCAGCTCATTGATCACACCAAGGCCCTTTCTGGACGCACTAATAAGTTAGTCACGCAGCTTTTGGAACATGCTCAACAGTCACAGCCTGCTCGATAGATTTAATACTGAAATTGCTTTTACATTTTGGCATTAATGAATTGTTTTTCTGGTAAATTTTGGATTAAGTGCAATTGAAATTAATTTATGCCAATCATTTTGTTTTCTTGACAAGGAATTGGGAGCTGTATTCATCGGTGAAGTTTCACTTAAATATTTTTAATATGAAAATGTACTCTTCAATGTATATTTCTTTTTTCATTGAGCACACAATCATGAATCATGTTACATAACCACCCGATGGAACGTCTAACCTTGGGTTTTGAACTGATTTAATATGACCCATCTCTGTCGAGTATAAATTCTCAGTTCCATTCACTTCTAAGTATATAAATTTTGAACCCTTTTACTGACAAGCTGAATATTCAATTTTTGTTGCTCAGGGTCTGTTTGGCATGCTTTTTAGAAAGTCAGAAGTTAATTTTGAGATTAAGAAGTTTCTTTTGAATATGTTTGGATGATTTGTTGAAAGTATTTTGTTTGGTTAGAAGAGGTGTAAGGTAGCTTGCCTGAGGCAGGAAAGAGGCAAAAGTCGTGTCAACCTCCAATAAAGTATAGCTACCACCTGTTGTGCATATCAACCTCTAATTCGAGTTGAGTGTCTTCCATAGAGTTCGAGTATATAATGGACCCAACGCATATTGGCTTTTGTTAACATGTTGGGGTAGAATTCGAAGTTTGAACTTTTCTAGTATACCCTCGCCTGACATCGGAGTTTGTTATTTCGCGTTTTGACTTTTTATCTTAAACATTTAGATGAGCTAATGTGAACAGTAACAACACTTGCAAAAGTCTCGAGGTCGCATCCATTCCAAAATCTTTACGCTTTAGATTTTTTATTAAAAATGATCTCGTGCTAAATGCTTGATTTGGACGGTTTTCATTCAAAAGAATGTTTAGGAATGGGGATTAGATAAAACTCGATGTTATTCAACACAAAAATAAAAAATCAAAATCAAAATCTTATTTATTGTTCAATCTGTTGTTTTTGTGTACTAAACATGCATTAGAAGGGTTTTGTACCCGTTTGAGCTCCATTTTATTGTAAGAATGCATTTTAGAATAGTAGATTGATAGAGAATGTGTAGTTAAAAAATAAGAAAATGTTTTGAGTTTGCGTGTAATATTATTTTATTAAAAATGTGTGATTGAAAAGAAGAATGTATTTTGAAAATAAAAGAGTATCAAACAAAAGAGAGAGATACTGACATCCGTAAGGAGTAAGTTATCAAACAAAATTTCTTCCAAGATGCAGTGGAAGAGAATCTTCCCAAAGAACACACAACACCTTCAGGAGCTTACACACAAAAACATGAAATTGTGGAAGATTTTCTGTATATGCACACATGTACACGAGGTAACACGAGCGGAGTCTGAAACAATTTTAACAATGGCTATCTCGTTTTGGCAAGCTACTACTGTGAAATACTGCACTTTTGGTTAATGTTCTTCGTTTCGCCATTAAAGGAGCTCCATGAAGAAAGCCTAAGCTTGTGTGGAGAATGTTGACCTGAGTATGTATCGCATAATCTTAGCCGTTGCTTTGGCATGCTCATTGATCTTGTTTTGGCCTTAGCAGATTCCGTGGCTGCCATGTAAGTCGGGAAAACTGGTGAGTTTGGTAAGGAGCCTTCGTCTCCAATTGATTTCTGTTTTATGTGACAAAACGATCTCCTTGGTAGTGAAAATGGGGAATTTAATTCTTCTATCAATTCTTGTTTATGTGCAGTTCTCAGCTTTAGTAGTGTCAGCCGATTCGAATCACCTGCAGAAGTGTATGAATCAGGTAAATTCTTCCATTTCTCCGTTTCTTCCTTTCTGCTTGACTGCCTGCTGCTTTCTCTGTGGGCTATTAATTCTTGCAGAGTCAGGTCCTTTCTTCTCTCCTGAAAAATGAGGAAAAGGACACTAATGAGATTTAAAAAGTAGAAAATTATCCTAATTTGTTGTCAAGAAGAAAAATGAAATAAATTCTTGGCTGTTATATATCAGCACTAAAGTTCCAATAAAAGTTTGAGCGACGTTATAGAATAAAGTGCCCAAGTTACCCGATGAGAAAATGAATATTGTTTCATCCGCACTCTTTTGGCAGTGGCTTCTTGCTTTTTGAGCCACAAATCTTCCATATCTTCCTTCGAAAACAAGCTCAAATCCCAACTCCTTTGGCTTTTGCATTCAAGCTACCAATGAACGATTTTTTCTTTCTTTATTTAACTTAAAAGCATGAATTTACTGAACTTCACAATAAGAGTATAGAATGGAAATCATAAAGTAAACAATTTGAGGGGACTTTTATGTGATTTTCATTTAACTTCTGGAAGTTTGCCTATCAACAGATAGAGAGTTTGTGTTAAAAAGCATCTGGGATATGTTTGATATATAATAAAGGTGGGATTAGACAATATAATAAACAAGATTTTAACTTATGAAACATGCCACTGCATATTTCTACATGAAAAAGTAGCATCTGAACTTGTTCACAGTTCACACACCTTTAGTTCTTCAGATTTGAGCACTTCCTTTAGGCTAAAACTTTGCTTCTTTTTTTCATGATCATGATATTTATTCAGAGTTGGAAGAGCTATTTGATGTTGTTGTGAATGTGCCTTTGCCAATGACGAGATTCGCCTCAGTTTTTGAACCACTCTGAGTCTCACAAGCTCGCCTCGAACCACTGCTTGAAGCTTCACCATTCCCTTCAGTGCATTTAGTGCTTTCCTAGCCTGCAAAATTTCCATTGGAAGGTAATAACTTGCACTGGAGAGGCAGGGGCATCCTGCATCCTTGTTACCGCAGTGAGCTTATGTAAATGTAATTACATAAAAAATGATGTGGGGAATTCATAAGAAGGTCCGAGGACTTGAAACATATGGAACAGCACTCATATGGATGAGTTTACGTCTTAAGGAGACTTTGAACGTTCACAGACGTGTTCTCTCTTCTAAAAATGACCGCAATGCTGCTAAAGACTCGTTATTTTGTTTAAAAGTAGACTTATCAACCTTTGATAAAAGTATTTACACTAGTTGTAATGAAGGACTCCTGGAGATCTAAATCCCAGCCAAATACCCCTCAAATGGAGTTCTGAAATTGACATTTGCCTCCTACGCTATAAATTTCATTTCTGGACTACTGCAAGTTCCTTCAAGTAACCTTCTATTCAATATTCATGTAATGAGATAACTACCTCAAAGTGAGTGGGCACTGTCAAAATTGATTAGTTCAGATGAAGAACATGAACTAGTTCAAAATTGATGCGGAGAGGAGGAGCGCAATCTAGCCCTTTATGATTTCCCTTTCGTACTAAACACATAAAATACATTTGCAGCACAAGCCACTTACGATGACAAATCAACAATTGAAAATCAAAGAAAAGGAATTTGGAGAAACTCACAAGGTGTCCTCTGTAAATACTTTGAATTTTAATAGCAGCAGAATTTTGGTTTTTCCTTTCAAATTGACAATGAATATTTGTCATCCGGACCACCTCAGCCGCAGCATTTGCTGCAGCCACGGCAGCCTCTGCTGCAGCTGCTGTCGCAATTGCAACAGCCAAAACACGCTTTCTCTGCTCTTCTGTTGCCTCAACTAACGTTTTCTGATCAGGTGCTTCAAGTGCAGGGAACTGTCTGAACTTTAACCTTCCAAACAGCCATTTCCATCCCTTTGATTTCTGATCATGATTTGAGAAAGGGTCAGGTGAACTCAATAATACACGCCTGTCTCATAATGAAATTCAAATGGATATTAGAAAACCAATTTATGTACCTCTTCAGCTTTTGGCTTTGAGTCAGGAATGAACAGTCTTTTCACGCAAGTAAACCAGCTGATTTTCTTTCCCATTGAGCAACCAAAAAGCTATGAAATCTGGTTTTTGCTCGGATTAACCAGTTGAGACTCGAGGATAGGATAACTGGTCGAGGTCAGGCCGTATCCAACACTAGCTTTTTCCTTGAGAATCATCTCTCTTTCTAAGAGAAGGAAACAGAAAAGCTTATTTCAAAATCACAGATAAACAAACACAATACAAAACTCTGTCGAATCCTATGAAAACATTTCAAGATGATGAAATTGGAGTAAACCAAACGAGTATCTAATTATTGTTTTTGGTTACAATATAGATAATTAATTCCTCAAGTGTTGTAAGCTAATCAAGAGATGAAGATTTCTCAAGACTATATTGATGAGAAGGAAAGCATACCTTGGAAAACTTCATGTCAAAATGCAGGAGAAAGCCAAGACTCGCACATCAAATTTATATATGATGTGATGAGACGACACCAGTTGAGAATAAATTAAGAAAAGCACGACTTGGGTGATGACACATGTTTAGCGCAGACCTAAAGAGGCTCATGTACATGAGAATAACACGGTTTTAGTAGAACAAGTCATAGATGGACAAAATAGATCAGAGCTAACACAGTCTATTGTAATTGCTAAAGATCTAATTGCTTTGAATTTCCCAGTAAATTATTGAAGACAATGACGAAGAAGAATTCATGTAGCCAATCCAACACTTTCTTGAATAATGTAGGGTACAAATGGGGTTTATTTCTTTCTTGTTGAACGTTCAAAGTACAAGAAATTGTTTAGTCACGCTTTCAAAAGCACATCATGTGCTGAAGGAAAGTGAGAGTGAAAGCAACTTTAGAAAAAGTACTTAATAAATTGACCTTTCAATTGTTTAAGTACCATTTTATGCGACTTATGAGCAAGTGCTTTTAACATCAAATGGCCCTCTATCTTTAATTTCTTCTTTAATTGTCATCGTCACACAACTGCTACTGACCAGTTCAAATGTCTCTTGAGTGAAGTTACTAAAACAACCTTTAGGCATTTGTTTTCCTTGGAGAAATGCTTGCTTTTTGAAGCAAATATATCTCCCTAGATGTTTTCAAAAATAAAAATAAAATAAATTTATTAATTTTTCCGAGTTCAATGATTAATGTTATGTTTGCAAATCAAGATCGAGTTTCCGGACCTATCAAAAAAAAACTTGTTTCATTCTTGATCTTTTATGATATCGTCTCGCCTAACGTAGTAAATATATTTAACATTATTTATGATTTATTGGTCTTGCTTGCACTTCTAGAAATTGTAGCATTATTTTCAAATATTTTCTCGTGGTCTTCGTTTTCAACTCTTTGTTATGTCAAAGTCTATTTACCAATAAAAGTGCACCACACATTTCAGTGAAAAAAATATTTCTTTCTTTTTTTTTTGGGGTGGTGGTTAGGGATTCTTTTGGCCTTTCTTTTTGGCACCATGGCACTAGCAAGAGTCTGGCGGGCGATGCCAATTTCAAATCCACCAAACAGTTTCACATTGAGAAGTCAACTACACATGTTTTCTAACAATCGATTTATAACCCTTAAAATCTAAACCCTTGTATAAGTTCCATTATTTGAAAATAATAGATTTTAGAATAGTGTTTTTTGAAGAACGTGTTGTTAAAAAGTAAGGAGAATTTTTGGGTTTATGTGTAATATTATTTTATTGATGGAATGTGTGGTTGATAAAATGAGAGAAAAACATGAATTAAAATTTAATGGCTAAATCAAACAATTAATTTTAGAATAATGCTACTTGTAAGAGAGAGATAAAATTCTAAAGAGAGAGAGAGGGGGGAGAAGGAAATCAATTAAATTTTAATAGAATGATATGCTATCAATCTATACATTATAAATTATTATGTACATATAACATTACTCTTAATTCTAACCACATACTTCATGTGATCTACAATTTTTCAACCACACATTTCATCAATTTTTATCAAAATCTACTAAAAATTCGATTTTAATCCTCGCAAAATAGGGTTTTTAATAAACAATACTAGGATGTTTTTGCTAAGGTCCCACTTTCTCTTAAATAGTAAATAAAAGAGAGATGAAGTGTCGATTTGACATTTCAACGCTCTACATTCGCTTTTAATATCGTAATAGATATCCTATAAATTTGAAGATTGAGATCCATTTTTGGCATAGTAAACGTCCGAATTGAAAATATTATATTTCTATCAAAGTTGTAGCCCTTTGAGTCAAATTTTCAACGCACTTTGAATTGCCTCAATCGAATATCGAGAAAGAAAGTTATGGTCAAAATACTGACTGCTGTTCAGAGACAAAAAAAATTCGCGCGCGGAGACAACTTTTCTTATTCGATTGGAACTCTTTTGAAAACCAATTTGAACGTGATTTCAACCAGTTTTCTACTCCTACAAATATCTAACAATAGAATACATTATTAGAGACATTTATATACATCTCATACACCAATACTCATCAATTATTATTATCAAATGATGAGAATTCATAGTTTGTGTGAGAGGATTGAAGGGGATTTGCAAGAATTCAATCAAGTGAAGATTCAAATTTGATTTTTGGGCAAAAAAAAGAATGTGCAAGTGGAGATTCATCAAGAAACCATTGAAAAGATTCAAGATTCATCTTCTCAATTTATCAAAAATTCGGGGTTATGTCTTTTCACTAAATATTATTTCTTGTAATTTCAATATGTTAGGCTAATTGTATACATTGCTATGATGAAATGAACCATTGTTATGATATTTTTTAATTTTTAATTAATTATTTTTATTTTAATTTGATTTTAATTTGTGTATGTTTATTATTGTTTTATCGTTCTTTTCAATTGCTTGATCATCAATTGAATTGTTAGTAAATTTTATTGTTATCGAGATGGACAATAAGATTTAAACACATTATAATAAACATTGTAAGGTTCGATAGAGAATATAGATAATACATTTATGCTTTATATGGTTTCAATAGATGTTCTAGTATTTGTTAATACATTTATCATGTTTGCATCTTTCATCGGGAGATAGAAGGGTCACATGAGGGGAATATATTTGATCGTTATCGAGAGAGGCTTTCAATTAAATTAGGAACATTGACCAACATGAATGATTTCAAATTGTCACTTTAATTGTTACACTAAAAATGGATTAATAAGGGGGATTCGACATCTTAGCAATACTTTCACATATTNAAGAACATTGACCAACATAAATAATTTCAAATTATCACTTTAATTGTTACACTAAAAATTGAATAATAAGGGGTATTTGACATCTTAGCAATGCATCTTACATATTTGTAAAACACATTTACTTACTTTCATTGGTTTAATTGATAATTTAAGAATTAGTATAGAAAACTCGAATCTATTTGCTATTTGATTAAGGTTACTATTAATTTGAACTCGATTGAATACTTAGTCCTCATTAGTTCGACACCTTACACACTACAATATTACTTGTTCACGATCTCGTTCACTTGCGGGAAATCAAATGATCAAATTGGTCTTGCCTGATGATTACAAACTAAATGATAGTCAAATTTGTTTTAACTGCATATTTTTATCTCTATTAATACAATGCCATTAAATAATTGATCTATATTAAAAAAACATCTACGCATGCAACCAAAAATTCTAATATTAATCCGTCTAATAATGTAAAGATGTGCTTGTTTCCAAAGCAATAATGGATTATCCTCAAGAAAATGATGCAGTCCACCGTGGTACATACATTGCTTTACAACGTTGGACCCAAAACTTTGGCTGCAATCATAACTAATTATTACTATAATTTCAAAATCCCCTCTACCGATCACTATTATTTTTTAATACGTGAATTACGTCATATCTTTTTCGTATTTCTTTAAAACTCAAACCCAATCTCGACTTTAAGATATGTGAGTTGCCCTTAATGTCATAATCAAACTGTGGGTAAAATAGGAAGAATTTGATTTGGAATGGTGATTGATGAAAGAATGTGTGGTTAAAAAGTAAGGAAAATTTTTGGGTTTATGTGTAATATTATTTTATTGATAGAATGTGTGGTTGAAATGAAAAATGAGAAAAAAATGAGAAAAAAAAAAATGGATGTCAAACAAGGACGGATTGGCTGCTTTACCAATCTTGCAGAGTAGACTCTTTCCGTGTGTAAGTTTGTTCTTACCACTAACCTAAAATTTGGGTTTCATGGAATTTAATGCCGAGAAAGAGACTTTCTGACTCCAAAATCAGATGGTGCTTTATAAATACTCCATCTATCTCAATTATATAGGCTAAGTTTCTTTTTTCTCTTGTCCCAAATATATAGACATGTTTCCTAATGTAGAATATTTTGTTATGTTCCTTTACCAATATACCCTTATTAAATTTTCCTCACTTAATATGTCAACTTCTTGAAATCATCCAAATACGCACATTTCTCACTTCTTGAAAACATGGAACAACTTTCATTTTTTCTTCTTCTTCAAATTCTTTATTAGTTCCAACAATAATTTAATTTTACATACTGAAAATTAAATAGGGGTAAACTAGGAAAGATCTTGATAAAAATTAATTTTCCAATGATATTAAAGAAACTTTCTTAATCCGTGTGAAAAACGAAACAAGCCTATATAATTGGGACGGAGGGAGTAGTATATATTTTGGAAGCCTATGGGGATTGAAAAAAAATGTTATTAACAGCTCTTAGCAATAAACATCATCAAATGATAGCTAAGCACGGAAATTTTGCGCAGAAAGTTGAAGGCAATGATTACAGTTATTTATCTTAGATTATCTGTCCCTCCTTTATAGAGAGGTGGAATATTCAAGGATTTCTTAAGTATTAAGTCGATCCTCTATTTATTTATTTATTATTATTATTATAGTCGTTAACGGAGGAAATTTTTCGTCCAAAATTTTATTAAATTATTCTTGGTTATTCTTTGTTTAACTTTACGAAGTTAAATCTTGCTTTAAGACTTGGACTGAAGTATGAAAACTCGAATTGAGGTTAATTCCGTGAGTGACTTGTTGTTGATTGTACAAATATATAAATTGTCGAGGATCAATTTTGTCATTGTAAAATGTTAAGTACCGATCTGTTATAGAAACTACCGTTTATAAGAATGATGCAATCTCATCAAATTAAAACATATTTTTTAAAAAATATATATAGATAGATTAAGACTAAAGTAAACTTATTGTAGCTACCAAAGACATAGCTATATTGGATTTTTCATTACATGTAATAAGTTGAATGATTTGACACGCAGAAGACATCACTCAAAAACATATATTTTAATGATGTAATATTAATCATTGATTAAGCAAGAATCCTACCAAAACATCATGTTAAGTTGGCTAAAAATCAATTAATATTTCAAACACAGTTTCAAATTGTCTTGTATTAATGACTACATAACATACCCTCCTTTGTCTTTCTATTTGATTTTTCTCTCTTGTCATGTTTCAATGGATCACAAAGTGAAAGATTTGAGCCACAGCTTCTTGTAGGGGTTGCATCACCAGTCCAACATGTTGATTGGCCTACAACACACAGCCTGCCCAAATAAACATCTCCATAGGGACCCTATTTTTGTATAGATAAGATTACATCCAAAAGGCTAAAATTCTCAAGAATCTTCTTAATTATTTTCTAGGATTTTATGTACATTGTAGGACATAGTTAACTAGGTGAATAGAAGGGCCAAGTAGTAATACATTCTGTTAGATGGCACTATCGACTTGACATAAAAGTCTAATATTACAGGTATGGAGCTAGAAAAAAGCGTTGAGTGAGTTGAAATTTAAAATTTTCAATAAATTCACGCTACAAGATATGATCTATGCTACACGATATCTAGTTGATAAGGCTAAGGTCATGACGCTCACGACAAAATGGACCAAATACTCAATCGATTATATATCTAGATGTCAATCCTAAGATATCTTATTGAATCTTCGTAGCTTTTCTTGTCAAACAAGAAATTGATGCCCTTCTTAAGATGGATTTTGCCATTTGTACATTTCAAGGATGACATTATTGTTAACATTAGCCTTTTTTGTAAAAAAGTGATTGAATGGAAAATTGTTTTTTTTTTTAAACTGCCAAATGACACTTTGCCATGTGGCAAAATGTAAACATGGCGTAGATTTTGGTGTACACCAAGCATAATTGTCTTAAGATATACAAAGTGGCATAAGCATAGGGATGTCAAGGAGTCGAGTCAGCTCAACTCGGAGCTCGGACTCGATTTAAGTAAAAATAGTTCGAGCTTTCTTTGACTCGAGCCAAACAGATCTTTCGACTCTAATTGCCTTGTTTGTGCTGCCATACCAAGGCAACAGTAGTTGCCTATAACAGGCAGTTGTCCTGTTAAGGCAACTATATATATATATTTTTTAAAGTTTTGTAGATTTTATTTTATTTTATTTTTTTTAGACTCGGCTCATTATGGGTCGAAAATAGCTAGTCCGAGCAGACGCCCCAAGGGCAGAGTCTCAGTTCGATTCTACCGAGTCAAGGGCCATCCGAGCCGACGAGACAAATTAACAATCCTACATAAGCATGACGAGCATAAAAAATTAAGGGTGTGCTTGAGCCATATTAGTTTGGAAGAATGTATTTTGAAATAGTAGATTGATGGAGAATGTGTGGTTGAGAAAAAAAAGTTATTGATCTGAAAAATATTATTTTATTGAAAAATGTGTGATTGAAAATGAGTAGAAGAATGAAAATGAAAATTTTAATGTGCCTCAAACAGGACTAAAAAAATATCTAATGAATCACAAGTACCAAAGAACTTTAACTACACATCATTCCATACTTTAGAAAATTTTGGTCAAACCACAATAAAATATATGATTTTAGTCACTGTCCTCAGAATAAAATAGGCCATTAATGCACTCTCGGCAGCAATTTTCCAGAGAAAAGAATAGCCAACGAAGGGAAAATGGAAAATCATAATTCATAACACATTTCAGAAAGTTGTCTTTGCTTTTGAAACTATCTGTGATAAAATCTCCTATTATTTGAAAGAAAATTACAAATTCAACCCTACCAAACTAGCTTAAAGCTACTTTAGTCAATACAGATTAGTGCCCAACACGAGAAGCCGCGTAAAAATAAAATAAAATTAAATTAAAATTTTACTTTGTTTCAGCTGGTAATTGAACAGCCATCAGTTCACCTATTTTTCTTTGGAAAATGCTAGGTGTACATAATGCTTCACATAATGGTTCACATAATGCTGGTGTGGCAGTCATCCACTTATTGATGTGTAAGTGTGAAATTTGAATTAAAGGTTGGATCACATGCCACGTGTAATTATGTGAACCATTATGTATATGCTATGTACATGTAGCATTACTCTTTTTCTTTTTGGGTGTGTACTGTGATAATTTCCATCATCCATTTGGAATATCACATATTTAACTATATTAATATTTGACGTATAATGTGCATTTGTGAGAGTTATACCCTGAATGTTTTTTATTTCGGGTTAATTTCACAAATGGTCACTGAAGTTACCTAAAAATCACAAAACGGTCACTGAAGTTTCAATTTCTTTCACAAACGATCACTGAAGGACCGTTATGATTTAAATTCAAACTTAAATGACCAAAATACATGAACATAGAACAATAAGGACCTCAAGTGTAAATTTCATCTAAAAATCAAAACCATTCCCTTCTCGTCCCACCACCTTTAGACAACTATAACTCCAACCTCCGGCCACCTTGGCCGCCGAACCAATATACCACCTTGAAGCCCTCGCTACCCTCTACGCCACCCACCCAAGAATCGACCCTAACTCCATCGGATTTCGCAGGAATTTCGTCCCAAAGTCGGCAGCTCGCACAGGACAGCACTGCCAGCCGCCACTTTGGGACGAAATTTCACCACTTTCCGGCGACCAAAACCACCGGACCAACACACCACNCTCGCTACCCTCTACGCAACCCACCCAAGAATTGACCCTAACTCCATAGGATTTCGCCGGAATTTCGTCCCAAAGTCGGCAGCTCGCACAGGACAGCACTTCCAGCCGCCACTTTGGGACGAAATTTCACCACTTTCCGGCGACCAAAACCACCGGACCAACACACCACCTTGAAGCCCTCGCCGTACTCTACTCAACCCACCCAAGAATCGCCCCTAACTCCTTCAGATTTGGCCAAAATTTCGTCCCAAAGTCGGTGGCTCGCACAGGATAGCACTGCCAGCCGCCAATTTGGGACAAAATTTCACCACTTTTCGGCCACCACAACCACCAGAACAACACACCACCTTGAAGCCCTCCCTGTCAATCTCATGCATCCTGGAACCAGACTATACTCGAAGCTCAATCAATTTACCCGACTCCGAATTCATGGAGAACAAGTATAGTTCATCATTGCCGCTATTGGTCACAATAAGAGATATATTTCAACGATGGGAGAGATTAATTCGACTGAAACAACAACTTCTTTTTCTATTTAAATTTTCAATCTTCCTTCATTTGTGCCACATGTTTTTTTATTTTTCCCGATGCTAAACTAAACAAGGGGCTACGGTATATAACCAAGAAACCTTGCTATATACATAAAGCTACAAGAAAAAAAGACTGCCATTTCTTGGCCCATCTGCAAACCAAGACCCAACAATCTATAGTTCAGCGCAATGCCGGCTCCCCAACGAACTTGGAACCTCTCTCATTTGACACCGCCAGATTCTTGTTAAATGCCCCAGCATTCTTGTTCAAACCTGATGATCGATACCAATTTAACGAGCAATGAGTATGGCAATGCATGAGTTGCATGTCAAAGCAAAGAAGAAGTGCAATGTCATATTAACCCCCAATCAAGTTCTTCAAAACATAATTTTTATTGCTACAAATTTAAGAAATTGTGTTCTCTTATTTCTAATGACACTTCTACTTCCATCCATGCAATTTGATTATCTTCTGTTACTCTGGATGGATTTGATATTTGGATGTACATTGGCTTGTTCTGGTAAAGATAATGAAGAGCCAACAATTGGTTCAAGTTTTATGCCTTTTTCCCTTCATGGGATTAAAGTGTTCTATGCCCCCCCTATTATGAAGACTCAACAAACTCCACAGACATGATGGGATTGACATCTGTAAAACTGAACATAATTCATGAACACAATCAATTCCCCTTCTACTCAAAGGAATTGGCAAGATAACACTACGCTCTGGCCGAATGATTCAAGCTGTTTAAATTCTTGAATCAATCAAAAACACTAATCACCCAAGCCAAATGCAATATATCCCATTCTGAACAACATTAACAAGAGAAAACGGCAAATCCATTATCAATCAAAATCAGAAAAAAGGAGCATACCATTTTCAGGTTTTCCCTCGACCGCCTTGCTTCCATATTCAGGCTCGGATGATTGGAGAAATTCCTCGAACTGGGCTTCCATGTACAGTGTATCATCATCCACAACAAGGTCAATGTTATCAGGGAGCAATTTAGCTACATCATTGCCTTCAAAACCATCATCCTCCATGCCGAATATATCCTCTCCCTGGTACTCGCTGAGCCAGTAATTGTGAAACCAAGTCGAGGTAGTAACTAGATTCCACCATTCTGGCGAGAAGTCCTCCACTTGGCGTACTGATGCTGGGATGAAAAGAGGAGCATTCGGATTAAGTGTCGATCTTTCTCCAGCTACTAAAGCCATGTTGTTTGTTATTCAAATCAAAATAACCTGTAACAGAACTAAATAGCTTTTAACACTTGATTTCGAATATTGAATTTTAACGACAAAAAACAACATTATAAAGGAACATAGAATATTAGTTCTCTCTCTTCTTGTTCTGTCACCCAAAGTTAATAATTAAATTCAAAACAAAAACTTAATATTCCCTTACTAATTTCTTTTATCATCCTACATAAAAATCAAATTTAGAAAAATAAACAAATACTAATCAAAACCATTTTCCACTCTTAATTCATCTTCCTCGCTGGAAAAGTATCTTCCGCAAATGATTTAACAGGATATCACAGGTCAACTTCTATATTTGAAACTGATGTACTATTAATTAAAAAGCACTGAAAGTAAGCTATTTCTTTCTTATTTTCTGCCATTCATCAGTATCCTTAATGAAAGCACATAATATTTTAAACAAAAAACAACTCCTAAGAACAATATACTGTAGATCAGCTAGCTGAACTTACAAAGTTTACATAATTAACAAATATTCTCTTAATCTATCACTATCATTCTTTAACTCATATGAAATTTATCAGATGATTAATCTAAGGTTACTTAACTATGAAAACAATAATCACCATACAACTGCCTCAAAACTCGTTAAGATTTCAAAGAATTAAGAAATTCAATTCGTTTACAGCTCACGCGCTCAAATTTGGGGGACGGGGGGGGGGAACGTGAAATTTCACCATCATAATCTTCACATTTCACAAAATAAGAAATGAAATTCATAAACAAGAAAAAGAATTAAAACAGGAATTCACCAAAGTGCTGTGTGCTGAGTCCACGGAATAAAAACCTTATCGTAAAATATTTTGATCTTCGGCGCAGTCGAACACGTAATGATGAATGACGCATTTAGGAAAAAAGCAGAAGCCTTTATAGACCAGGAAGATCCGAGCCTAGGAAGGTGCTGCGGACGCGGTATGTGAGGCTTGGGAATTGACCGAAGCTGCCCTCTGATGATTGACTTCTCTAGAAGACTTACTACCCACCGTCAAAGCTTAAAGGCTTGTTTGGGAGGTCAAATTCGACTCCTTGATTTCTAACATGGTGGAAACACAAAAAAGGTGCTTTTGTCTGCTCTTTTTCAGAATAACAACAATTTAGAAATACGAAATGGGTCTTTCTTGTTATTTTTGATGGTCGGTCTAAAATATGTCTTCTTATTCGTCGGAAAATTAGTGAAATTTAAATTATAAATAAATTTAACTAAGAGAAAACGTTGCTAAAAACTCTTTTGTAATCATTTTTATAATAAAAGAAGATGAAACTTTGAATGTATCTTTATAAATTACTGATTAATAGGACATAAGGAATGGATAAGTTATGTTGAAAATACTTTTCTAAATAATATTAACTAAGTTTGAACCAATTACCTTAGGTTCATTTAAATATCTTTATGACATATTTGATGAAAATGATTAAAAAAATACAAGATAGTACTCTAATATTACCAAATTGTTTGTACTTTATATTGCATGTGCTGACAAGTATTTTTACATAGTTTTGAACTTGTTGATGTCAAAATTCTATTGAATCTTTCCATTAAAGGGCAGTATATGTTTCTCCAAGATCATCCGCAAAACAAGATTAGATTAGTAAGTTCGATTTCACACCTGTTAAGGAGTGATTGACGACTCAACTCGTCACTAGCTCATATAGTCAAAGTTGAAGTCTAAAAAGACATTGAACGCTCATTTGCTATATCGTGTTGCAACTTGCAAGCTTTTATAGTCAGTTCAACATCATTTGTTGATGAGTCACTTTAACTATCATGTAGTCAATTGTGATTCTCAATTGTTTAATCAAATCTTATGAAATCCTTTGAGCTATGTATATCGCTCATAGTGATGGTGTAACATTATCGAAAAGCTCAATCATGTCCCATAAGTTCAGGTCATTGGGATTCAATCCCACTCGGACGGACATAGGGAGAGGGGGCAAGGCTAGGCTAAAGTCCATATATCCCCCCCCCCCCCCCAAGACCCATTTAAAAAATAATAATAATAAATAAATTTATTTGTATACAAACTCACCCTTTTTCCCAAGTTATCCTATGTGCAAACCTCAACAATTTCCCCTTTTCACATGTCCAATCAACATTTCCCAAACATGCCCTACATGTATTGCGCATCACATGCTGTACTCCAACTTTAAATTCAATGAAATTACGAGGCAACCAGCTAAAGGACGCAGGTCAGATGTGGGTCCCACCGCGCATGGCGTGTACTAATTCTGAAAAAGAAGAAACTGTTGATAATGTGTTTGGTGGGCCGAGAATGAGGTGAAATCCATGTATTCCGTGTCATTCACGTGGGCGGTTTGGTCAGTAGACGACCTAAAAAGTCTATGCATTCAGGGGCGGATGGAGATCACTTTTTTTATGGGGTCAAAAATGAGAATTCAAAAATGTTTAGATATTAAAAAAAAAACTCAATGGAAAACTCAAAAAAAAATAAAAAAAATTTGTGGGGTCATTCGACCCCATGTGATTTTTAATGAGGTGGGTCCCTCGTGTGAGACAACCACTCTACCAGGCCTTATTTAAAGCATGTTTGACTCTCATTTTTTAACCAAAAATGCATTTTGAAATAGTAATTTGATGAAGATTACGTGATTAAAAAATAAGGAATAATTTTGAATTTAAGTATAATATTATTTTATTAAAGAATGTGTGGTTGAAAATAAGAGAAAAAAAATGTATTTTAAAAGTAATGNCGAGCCTAACAGTCTTCCACGCGCGTCGATGCTGCGTGAATCTACGTCTAGAATTTTGAATTGCCTATGGAATTTAATAATTCCTAATTGCTTCTGTGCTCTCTACGGATGGGATTCAAAGTCATTAACTGGGGATTTCCGTCACCATTTTCGCCCACGGACTCGTTTAATTGGAGATTTAGATGAGTATTTTTTTTTTTATTAATCCTCTGTTTGAGCTTCATTTTTTCTTTTTTTTGTGAAAAATGAGTTTTGTAATAGGATTTTTTTGAGAATATATGATTAAAAAGTAAAAAAAAATTGTAGGCGTACGTATTAACACTGAACTCTTTATTCCAATCAGAAAATTGAAGGATTGGAGCTAGCAAAATTATTTTATTGAGAAAATGGGTGATTGAAAATGAATTTAAAAAAAAAAATGAATTTTTAAATAATGAAGCTCAAACAGAAGCTTAATTTTACGTAGTTTGAGTTTTGCTTTTAAATTATCACTACAAGGAGTTTCTAATCCTCATTATTTAACTATAATTAAACATGTGCTATGAATATTATAAACCAAAATTAAAATGACTGAATTCAATAATAAATAAAAAGAAAAAAAATTCTTTTATGCCTATGTTTGGATAAACTTATAATCTCCTGTAGTAAATCTTATTAAACATGTCGATAATAAGTGTATAATAATAGTATAGCTATAAATGTGATAGATTAAATTCCCGAAATCATACAGGAATCTTTGAAGTTACTATTTGGCACGTAACTAAATTTGATAATTGAATACAAAGTGGTCCACATGATACAAAATAAGTTACAAACTTGAGAAAAAGGTGGGAGAATATTTAAAGTGGAGCTGCTTTTAATAGCTCGGTTTTGATAAATATTTTTTCCTTTTTCTTCATGCCAATTCCTTTTGAAAAGTACAAAGAGTTAAATAAAAAGATAGTTCTATTAAAGAATGCAACTATTCATTGTTGTATTGAACAATGCGATGAACAAGTCTAAAAACAAATCTTGGGACACATGTTAGCAACAATTTCATATCCCGCAATGTTGTCGATACAAAATATGGTGGTCGTGGTTACTTCTCGATAGGTCTTTTACGGTGAGCAGGCGATGGTGATTGTGCTGGAGGGGAAGTTGAGACATTAAAGAAAGGTAGTTGTTCGTGCGGGATGAGTGGAGTGTTGAAGAATATGAAGAGTGATGTTACCAAAAATCATCATCGGTTGATTCTCAAGCTTGACGATGGATGATGATTACGAACAAAATATCTGGTACCTGAAATAAAGGCGACAAGGGGCTCCGATACCTAAAATAAAGGCGTCAAGATATGTCATCGTCGCCTCTCTGAATAATGAATTAGAACCTATATTTATAGAGGTAACTAACACGCTCTTGATAGAATTAGGATACTTGAAGCCTTATTAGAGTAAGGGGACAAAAGTAAAAACTCGAAGTAACGTGGAATCGTCATGTGCGGCAATTAAGCCCGACGAGGACACCTGGGAAAAACTCCCAAGATGAATGGAAACAACCTTGAGTATTTTTGTTCAGAGTTGATAAAAAAAAATGACAATATTATTAGCCCCTGTGCATCCATGTTCGGGACTCAGGTATGTTATTTGGAATGCTCGAGGTTCGAAGATGAGATGCAGATTGTTCGGGTCGAGAATTGACTGCTTGAGGTCGTGTAAAGGATGTGTTGATAGGCGCCCGAGTACACAGATCTAGGAAAGAAAGTTTCAAGCTTATAAGATGATCATTTTACTTGATGATTTTTATGACCAATTTTTACTTGAATGTACGAAGTATTTGTAAGGATACTTGCACGGGGCAAGGCTTTGAGATGCTTGCTCATGTGCAAGATTTTGAGTGCTTGTATGGGACAGGACTTTGCTTCTGATAATAAGAAATCAACGAGCTAAGACTCGCTTTCAATAATGAGAAAATCACGAAGCTATAGCTCGCCTTCAATAATAAGAAAACCACGAGCTAAAGCTCGTTTCAATCATGAGAAAATCACGAGTTAGGGCCCTCCTTCAATAATAAGAAAACCACGGGCTAAAGCTCGCTTTCAATAATGAGAAAATCATGAGTTAAGGCTCGCCTTCAATAATGAGAAAATCACGAGCCAAAGCTTTCCTTTGATAATAAGAAAACCACAAGCTAATGCTCTCCTTCTATAATAAGAAAACAACGAGCTAAAGCTCACCTTCAATAATAAGAAAACCACGAGCCATGGCTCGTCTTCAATAATGAGAAAACTATGAGCTTGCCTAGATGAGCGAGAACTTATGGGCTCGCAATAATAAGAAAACCATGAGCTAGGGATCGCCTTCAAAGATGAGAAAATCATGAGCTAACCCCAAGGTACGAGGACTTGTGAGCCCACCAGGCCCTTCAATTTTACCAATACTGGTTGGGCATTCGTGTTGACTTATGGTTGATTTCGAGTTTTGATTATAACAAACAAATTATTCTTATTTCTAATATTTATATTCAAGTTTTCATTGTTACATGTTGCGAACTTGATGGTAATCGAGCATTCACAATCAAGCTTGAAAATTGAGCACTCACTTCAAAACAATCGGAGACAAATTAAACACTCACGCCAAATTCAAAATCGAGCAACAAATCGTACACTCGCACCAAATCAATCGAAAACATTAGATTTAGATGATTTGAATCCATATGTAAAGGTAAAATGTTTTAATTTTTAGCATTGAATAATTACTAGCCCGTAAGTCAAATTTTTATGTACGAG
>CAIGRT010094702.1:0-13607 GCA_903798405.1 Fraxinus platypoda | reverse complement strand
ACAAACAATAAAAAAAAAAAAGTGACTAACACTAAATTTTTTAATAGAAATTCAAAAAAAAATAATAAACGCTCAAAAAGAGACAGAAATTCAAAACAAATGACAAACACTCCATAAAGTGACAAAACAATAAAAAAAAGTGACAACATTAAAAGAAGTGAAAGCTATCTGAACAAGCACTTGGATTAAATCGAATTATTATCTGAAAACCCACAAAGTTTACATTTATTCCGCAAAAAAAAAAAAATCTCAAATTACAATAAAAAGAAACTAGAAACAAACTGAGAACATATGTGAAAATGTCATCTAATGTAGAAAACAAAAGCTCATCAACATTAACATGTTTCTCTTCTGAATTGGGACGGCTGAGGAGGGTGAAGTATTGTCAAATGGTGAATCTGTTGTTGTTGTGGAATTTGATAAAGCTGATATGGATTTTGGGATTTTCTATGATGAAATATTGGCGGCTATTGTTATTAACGAAGGAGAGATGACTCATGTTGGTGCGATGATTAGAATTTTTGAGCCAAAAAAAATGGGGATGAAGTAGCTGAAACTAAGGCTAAAGCTACATCTCAATCCTCCTCAGCCCCTGCTCAGTCAGCACTTGAGGTTGAGGAATCATCGCCTGCCAGTTGCTACTGCTTCGGCTCCCACCCTGGCTCTTACTACACCGGAAAAAGGTGGCGGTGACTCCATATGCATCAATTTGTGTTATTTCAAATATGGATTAGAAATTTCTAAAAAAATTTGAATCAAATGTAAAATTAAAACATTTTTAGAAATCACAAGGAAAAACTAGAAATTGAGAAAGATGCACATCATGAAAGATTAGTAGTCGTTGGTCCGATGATGAGTTGTTTAGGAGGTGGTTGGCGAGGAAAGTTATGGAGCAATTGCAGACGGCATCGTGGGTGGCCGGTGATGAAGGTGGGACTTTCTGGAGTTTTGGGGATTGTTTTGCTCGTAAGTATTACGAGATTAAGAACTTTAATTAGTTTTTATTTTTCTAATTTTTCATTTTGGGAGGGCAGGGGACCTAATTTCCTCTTTTTTTTTTCTTTTTTTTTTAATGAGAAAATTAGGTTCACTACAGCCCAAAAGCAACAAAATTGAATAATACACTTAATTAATAATTTTTCATCAATCCTTTTAATTAACAGTAAATAATACGTACAAAAACGCCCAAAATTGATGAAAAGGAGTCATTTACATAACCTCAAAATCCTAACCCCCACTGATGAAGATGAGGGCGATTCCGAAAATGACCACGATTAACACCTTCCTCCCTTCTATTCCATCCAACTCTTCATCTTCTTCTCGACATGTAACATTACTATTTTATATGAGACATCTGATTATATGCAAGGCAATCAATGAGGCCTTTCTCTCTCCTTCAATTCTCTCCTTTCCATTTTTTTCCTCGGCAATGCAGTTCTCAGAAATTTGAGGATCCAGTTGAAGGAAAGGAAGCCCTAGTTGCAAAATTTAAGAAACTTTACGATGATTTGACTGCTGGTATCAGCAACCTCGCGGATGAAACCCGATGATCAAAATATTGGGATTTGCTTGAGGTGAGTGAACTGGGTTATCATATTGTATTTTTGAGCTATTGTTTGGCCCATGTTCAATGTGGTTAGTGTAGCTATTTTTTATTTTGTATGTTTGTGGGAGCCACGGATTTTTGTTTATCGACTGTAATAAGAGGCGTTGATTGGGAATTATTTTTATTGGTTGTTCACTTGTTCTTGACATTGAAATAAATTATAATGTGTAGAATCTTGAGATGAGCAATGTGGCCTCTCTTTCTCCTGCAATTCTCTCCAAGTGAAGCTTTGGCATTAGTATAAGTTCCATATGTGTGCTAACCTTAGCTGTTAAAGGCTATTTTGATGCTAATGTGGTCATTCTGGAGGCGGACGATGACGACGAACTATTGGAGAAAGTAAAGAGAGCTATGAAAAAGAGGATTGAAAGACAAGGAGATGTTGTCAAGACATCCACCAAGGAGATACATTAATTTATTCCTTCGAATTATTTGATTATTGAATTTTGTTTTATAGAAATGTATATTTTTTTAGTAATTTATAGTCGATATGCTGTCATTTTATAATTTTACGAATGATCTATCCAAAATGAAGTTCTGAATCCTATTATTGATTATGATTCTATAATGACAGAGATAATTGATTACAGAATTACTTATTTGAGAATCCAGTTACAATAATCATATTGCACAGGGTATTCTACCATGCCTCGACCGAGCAAATAATAACTCAATTGTGTTACACCAACATGCAAATTGCCAACTTGTCACTTTTTTGAATTTGTCCCTTTTGTTGTCTACACTACTGTAGTGGAAATAATAACTCAATTGTGTTACACCAACATGAATATTGCCAACTTGTCACTTTTTTTAGTATTCGTCACTTTTTTTAATTTGTGCCACTTTTTGTTAATGTTTGTCACTTTTTATTAAATTTTTATACTTTTTTAATGTTTGTTACTTTTTTGTCAATTCTTTGAAATTCCTATCACTTTTTTGAGTGACAAACATCATTTTATTAATTAAAGTGACATTATATGTCATTTTTTAATAAAAAAAAATGTGACAGTTAACTTTAAAAAGTGATAGTGAGTCATTTTCTCAGTGTCACTTTTTTTTTATTGTGCGTCACTTTTTCTATTTTTTAATAAGTGACAATTAATTTTACACAGTATTTTTTACTTTCAAAATATGTTTCATATGATTTTTTAAAAAACCCTTAATTTTAAGGTTATTTTTGTAAGTTGCCCATTTTTTATTGTATTATGGGCCGATAGGATTCTCACAGCCCAGTCCATGTGAATATCCCATAATTTGCTCTACATATTCGTAGTAAAATTAATTAAAAGGGAAAGTTGTTTCGTGTAGGGAAAATAAAGTAATAAAGAGACTACCTTTTTCCATATCATTCTAAACTGAAGTTAGTTCAAATTTAAACTCTAATAAAGTATAATGTTAGTGCTTTATCGAACATCTATTTACTCATGTAATCACCTTAAGATACGTCTGATATAACAGGATTACAACGAGATGGTAACAGCAGAAATAGCTCAAGTTTTTAGTTACGATAATTTAAAAAGGTATAGGACTAAACGAAATTACTATTAATTTCTACCAAAAAATTGCACCTAACTTTCGTAGTATAATGAATTTGATCTGCACATGAGATAACGTGTTAAAGATATTAAATTCATTCTTTTATAATAAATTAAGTTTTCTGATAATTTAAAAGTTAATAATGATATGTGATCCAATGTTTGACTAACTTGGAGTTGATCTTAATCCTAATCCTAAAGGAGTACTATTTATTGAAAACGAAAAGCAATTGGTGTCGCCTTGAGAAAAGCTTTATCATAATGGAAAGGGACATCGACCATAAAATCATTATCCATTGAAAGGAATGTTGCATTATTACATGTTGATCAAAGATTAGAATATAAATTAATGGTGTTACACGTAGAATTGTATTTGAGAAGAATTCAATGGATGTATTTGTCAAGGCATGGTTTGCAAATACTAGTCTAAAAGATTATATTAAGGAATTAAATAAATTAGAGATGTGATCGCGTCTTTTATAATTTTCAACACGCTATCTCATTTACATGTTGGATTCGTTTGTAGTCTGATAGACGATAACAAGATGTGATATCAAGGCATTGTATTGCTCTAATATCTAGTTAAATCATGTGATAATTTCAAGACATGATACATATATTTATTTAAAATTTAAACTAACCTACCTCGTCTATGAGATTTTGACTAATTGAGGAAAGAGATTTAATCACTTCAATAAATAGGTTGTTTGGACACTTCGCAAAGAGCCATTAAGGAATAAGGTTTCGGCTTTCAGTTTAACAAATATACTCATAGCAAATATGGAACGATATCTTTCATTAAACAAAATGGACTGGTAACTCATATTTGGCTTAATTTTAAGAGAAAATTGTAGCATCGGTACCAAACATTCAATTGAGTAGCAGACTTTATCCAAACCTTTCATTTGTGCCACCCACGATACCAAACATTTCAAAAATTCGCACTTGAAGTCCAAATTGATGATTTCTGTTAGTTTAACCGTTAGTTGACCAAATAATTGATCTTATCAATAATTTTAACTAAATTTAAAAGGTAAAAATGATAATTTTACATTCTCTTATTATAAAATAACTAAAATCAAATAATTAAAATAAACAATAAAGTTATTTGTACAAAGTTGAGTTACAAAAATTTGGTTACAAAGTGTGTTGGCAAAATTCAGACCATGGATTTCAAATGATTTAAAAATCTATTTTTAAAATGATTGTCGTAGATTTACAAAAGTTAGGTTACAAAGTGTGTTGGCAAAGTTCAGACCGTTGATTTCAAATGATTTAAAAATCTGTTTCTAAAATGATTGGTGTAGATGTTATTTTGTCAACCAACTTTGTAACATAATTTTGTACATGTAGCATAACTCTAAAATAAAAAATGAATTATTTCCGTTCATCTTCTCCATCCACCCCCACCCCAAAATATCACCCCCACTACCTTCATCGACAGCCACAGCCACAGCCACAACAATTCAAGTGGTGCGAAGGGCACTCTCAAACCCCAAATTTTCAGTGCATAATTTCTGAGTTTTGTTTATTAAGCTTGAAAATCTAATATTTCTTGAGGTTTCCATTCTGAATTTCTTTCTTCATTGGTTTAACATATGGGATCTGTCATGGAAAAAATTGAAATTGGAATTCAATTGCAATAATTCAAATAAAAGGACTAAAAATCGAAAACAAGAAATGGGTGGAGGTATTAATCCATACCTAGGTTATGTTTTCCAAATTTGACACGAGAAATAGTTTTTGTTGCCTTGAATTTTCGATCTAGAAGAAGACCTCGTCAAAGAAAACGAATGTAAGGAAAGTGGATGTAAGGAAAGTGGAAAAGAAACACAGAGGAAATGTGTGGGTTAGAAAGTTGGCAATTGTTGAGAAGTAATTTTATTTGCATCCATCTCCTAGAACATCAACACCTAGAGATTTTTAGCCACAACATCTACCAATTTTTTGATGACTTCTCCTCATGTTTCGAGTTCTTCTTCTTGATGTCATCACCATAGTATCCATTAAAGTTAAAGATAAAAAAACATAGACAAAGATGGAGATCCCGGTGGTGCTAATGGTGATATCAGTAGTGGTGGCTAGAGGTCAGTGATGCCGATAGTGAGTGGCAGCAGCGGCGGACTTTCAGGGTGGGGTTGGGAAAAGGGTGGGGTTTGCGAGGGAGACAACCCCTTTTTTTTTTTTTACTTTCTTCCTTTTTATTTAATATTTTAATTATTTAAGTGGAAATATTGTAAGGTTACAATTTTGTCCTTTGTAGATTTAGTCAAATTATTTTATGGTGTCAATTAATAGTCAAACTAACAGAAATCATTCATTTGGGCTTTAGGTGTGAATTTTTGAAAGGTTTGGTACCGTATATGACACAAATGAAAGGTTTGGGCAAAGTTTGCTATTTAATGAAATGTTTGATACCGTGGTTGCAATTTTTCCTAATTTTAAACTGCAAAAAAAAAAATAAACGAAAGGAAAATCGAGATTAGTTTCCGTTTGAGTTTTTCAAAAGTATCGAAATTAAAACTTGTTTTTTCTTGTACGAAAGATGCAAAGCCAAACATGATGGTGATTGAAATGAGATATTAAAATAAAGCTTGAAACAATGTTAAAACGTCATGGGTGAAAACATTCTAAGTCCCTATTTGGTTTGGATAAAAAATAAAATTTTAGTAGATTTCGATAAAAATTAAATTTTTCATAAATTTCAATAAAAATTAATGAAATGTGTGATTGTAAAGTTTGATAAAAATTACAAGTTTCATGAATATGTGATTGAAAATTAATTTGAGAAAAAAATGAATATTTAAAAAGGAGGATCGAAACAATATTTTGAGAGAAATATCATTGCACTGTTTTAGGCAAAAAGATTTAAAACCCATTAAAGAGAAAATATGTTTTCAAAAGTAATTATCAAAAGGAATTCTTTGGATATTTTGAAAATTATAGAGGGTTAAACATAAGTGCTTGTTTGGTTAGCAACGTATGTTTAGTTAAAAAGTAGATAAAAGTAACGAGTATTTAATGTCGTTGAAAATGATTTTTGACTAATTTGTAAACACTTAAAAGCACCATCAAACAAACATTAAGTCCTTGTCTGAGCTTCATTTTGAAGAAAAATGCATTTTAGAATAGTAACTTTGAGAGAATGTGTAGTTTAAAAGAAAGAAAAAAAAAATTTGATTTACGTGTAAAATTATTTTATTGAAAAATGTATGATTAAAAATGAGTTTTGAAAAAAAATGAATTTTTGAAAAAATTGGACTCAAACAAGTGCCAAGTCAATTTGCTCACGAAGCATTAATGTAATTTTTTGTAAAAATAAAAATAAAAACAGTTGTAAGCCATAAAATACATTTACAGGGACCAATGCACAACAATGACAGCATTGGAAAAGTTTGTGTTGGCATTAATTATGTCTGTCATTGTGCAACGGTCCATGTTTTGTACCAATGTCCCTATTAATTGTTCTTGGCTACGTTAGTTGAGCACAATGTGTGTGTTGTGTTTTTTTCATTATTTTTATTTTGTTTTTAACCTGTGTTTTGCATCACAAATGTTAGAGGATCGGTCCAAAACTGCTGACAACAACAGCAAAAGAATTACTCGATACAAGTAATTGCCGAAATTTGACCTTAATCGATGTCGACAAGTGACATTCACCTTCTAAAATTGACATTTCTTACAATTATTAATTTCTCGAATGTACAACACATTTTAAAGAAATCTTGAAGGCATTCTACAAATAATTCCAATCGAAATTAATAAATTTATAATTTATTCCGATTATAAACTATACCCAAACATGCTTAACCAAGTCAAAAACATGTGATAAAAAGAGCCATTAAAGTCAACAATCAACTGGTTGTATCCAAAAAAAAAAGTTAAAATAGTGGTCTATTTGACCTTTTTCTTTTCTTTTCCATCTTTTTAGTGACAGTTTAGGGTCTCGCACCATGTCCACATATCCAGCAGGGAATCCTAAGTGCACAAATAGAGGAAAGAATTGGAAACCCAAGATTAATCAAAATATTGTTTATTTAACTATTTAAAGTAGTAAAAAGAAATGAATTATTTAATTTAATCTAGAGAAACTTTTTGTTTAATTGGCTCTGTTGGGACCATATGATCATATTCTTGTTCTGGTAATTGGCCTAATTTGTAACATATTTGCTGGCAAATTGACCATTTGAGCATATTGGAATATTGTTTGTTAATCTGGACAGCATTATGCTAATGTGAAATTAATATACATTAAGCACATTATGCCTTTGAATATGGAATAATGTCTTCATGGGAATGTGCTCACAATGAGCAATATTACAATATTTTTGCGAAAAATTAACTAATTCGGCAAAATCATTTGCCTGTTTTATCTTGATTTGAACATTTAAAGTGCAAGATCATCTCGAGGGGGCTGTGGGGTTGTCTTGTTTAAAATTTTAATTAATTTTTTTTTTTAGTATCATCCCGTTATTGAGACTACTAAAATAATATTTTAGTACGGTATGAGATATTTTTTCGAGTCTAGAATGGTTTTGTTTTACAATAGTATTAGATTGTTACGTTCAATTTTACTTCTTAGACATGTATTTTGGCTAGCTTATATCAATCATGAAATCATATTAAATAGACGGTCAACTTTAACAATCTTAGCAATTTGGCACTTTCACAACTTTTAACTTTGATGGGTAGTGTCTAAATAATTTCCCAACGCTAAGCCTAAGATGAGGTAAGCGTAAATAGGTTATTATCAATAATTGTCAACCAAAAATTAACTATAATAATCCAAAGGCAGACCAAATTATTGTTTCTTAAATCAGAAATCAATTAATTTTCCCCTTATTTTTGCCAGACAAACAAGAAGTAGATTACAGTGGTTGGACTTTGTGGGGATTTAACATAAACCAGCTTTTTACAAGCGAACTGATTATTTGACTTTGAGCATCACTGTAAGAAGAAAGGGTCTTGGAGTAATGGTAGGTCCCGCCTTGGCCATACACAACAAAGTTTTGTATAATCAAGAATCCAATAAAATCTAATTCAAGATTTGATAAATAATAATAGAACAAATCAAAGCTTATTGGGGAGTGAAAGTCAATGTCATTTGCTTACTGTTTGTTTAAGGCATAAAGGCAGGTTGCGTTTAGCGAGCCTGCGATGTGCAATTCCACAGCCAGATAAGAGTCAAATGTCAGAGAGAGAGAAGAGAGAGAGAGAGATATATGCTGAGGTAGAGGGAGAATTGTGGGGTAATGGTAATCAATAGCGTTGGTATGTTTTTGGATACACAACTGAAGTAAATGTGCATTTGTTGTGGAGGGTTTGCCTTTAATTTGTTTGCAGAAAAGCTGGGACACGAGAAAGGGGAAATATAGCTCTTCGAGGGGGTCTTTCTTTTGATCTACAGAGCCAATAACTGTGAGCCATTTTCAAACAGTCTTGTCGAACTTTTTTCTTGCAGCAGTCTGTCTAGGATTCTCTTCTGGTGTCTTCTATTAACTATCCCTTTGGGATCTATCTGGTATTTGTTTATGGGCTTTTCTTGGTTTTCTCATTCTTCTTTTGCATTGGGTTGTCTACAAATTTATATTCAAGGTTGAATCTTTGGAATCTTGGCTATTGAATATTGAATCTCGTGGGTTTTCTCCTTCCCCTTCATTTTTTCGTTTGGAGAAAAATTCACTGAATTTTCACACACTGAACCCTAAAATCTGTGGATATTTTTTTACCGAATTAGTCTTGTATTACTCAGGTCACAGTTTCAACCCTTGTCTCATCTGAACTAAATCTTCAAGAAAGGTCGAATCTTTGGTTTTCTTGATCTGGTCCAGTATTGATTATTATTCAAACTTAATCACAGTTCTTTTTCAGCCGAAAATTCAGGTCTATGTATTTGAATGTTTGCTTAAAGCAAATGTTCTGAGACTTTCCCTCCTTAAGATGGGTTGAACACAAAGGTTTATTCTGGTGGAAGCTTTTAGCTTTGATTCCTTTTGCTTTTCGGAATTAGGGTTTGAAACAGTCAGCTTTTATGGGGTTTGCTGTTACATGGGCTAAACCACCACTTTCTTCGTTTTGCCATGAGTGTCTTCTTTCTGAAAACCTCTCCGATTGATTTTAAACAGAAAAGCTTTCATGCATCTCTCACTATGGAAGCCATTATCTCATTGCGCTGCTCTAATCTTGGACAAAAAGAGCAGAAGAAGAGATGGGTCTAAACATACAACAGAGGAAATCAGGAGGAACCCATCAGTTCTAAGAAAATTGCAAGAGCACAAGCTCAGGGAGGCTCTTGAGGAGGCATCTGAAGATGGGTCCCTTGTTAAGTCCCAAGACATGGAGTCTGAATTCATGGACAAGGAAGACGAGGGCTTGGGCAGATCGCGGTCGCTTGCCCGGTTAAATGCCCAGAAAGAATTCTTGAGAGCGACTGCTCTTGCTGCAGAGCGCACATTTCAGTCTCCAGACTCGATTCTGCAGCTCCAGGAGGCCTTCTCCAAGTTCCTTACCATGTACCCAAAGTACCAATCATCCGAAAGGATTGATCTACTGAGATCGGATGAGTATTCACACCTCTCTAGTGCAGGTTCAAAGGTATGCCTTGATTATTGTGGATTTGGGTTGTTTTCATTGCTGCAAACTGTTCATTATTGGGAATCATCTACTTTTAGTTTGTCTGAGATTACTGCCAATTTGAGCAATCATGCTTTGTATGGGGGTGCTGAGAAAGGGACAGTGGAACATGATATGAAGACTCGAATAATGGATTATTTGAACATCCCCGAGAATGAATATGGCCTTGTTTTTACTGTGAGCCGTGGCTCTGCCTTTAAATTGCTAGCTGAGTCATACCCTTTCCACACAAACAAAAGGTTGTTGACTATGTTTGATCATGAGAGCCAGTCCGTAAATTGGATGGCTCAAAGTGCTAGAGAGAAAGGTGCTAAGGTTCATAGTGCATGGTTTAAATGGCCTACTCTTAAGCTCTGTTCGACTGATCTGAGGAAGCAAATTTCGAACAAAAAAAGGAGGAAGAAAGATTCTGCAGCTGGTCTTTTTGTGTTTCCTGTCCAATCTAGAGTTACTGGTGCGAAGTACTCGTATCAGTGGATGGCCCTGGCTCAACAGAATAATTGGCATGTCTTACTTGATGCAGGGGCATTGGGCCCCAAGGACATGGATTCCCTTGGATTATCTTTATTCCGGCCAGATTTCATCATCACATCATTTTATAGGGTGTTTGGCTATGACCCCACTGGATTTGGATGTCTTCTAATCAAGAAATCTGTGATGGGAAGCCTACAGAATCAGTCGGGGCATACTGGTTCTGGTATAGTGAAAATCACTCCTGTGTTTCCGCTGTACTTGAGTGATTCAATGGATAATTTCCCTGGATTTGGTGAAGATGAGGAAGTCAGTAGGAATGCTGAAGTTAAATCTGAAACTCGCCCACAATCTCGATTGCCTGCCTTTTCTGGTGCATTCACTTCTGCACAGGTGAGGGATGTGTTTGAGACTGAGATGGAGCATGATAACAGTTCTGATAGGGATGGCGCTAGCACCATATTTGAAGAAACTGAGAGTATTTCCATAGGGGAGATGATGAAAAGCCCAGTATTTAGTGAAGATGAATCGTCAGATAACTCGCTGTGGATTGATTTGGGTCAGAGTCCTTTGGGGTCGGAAAATGCTGGTCATTCAAGCAAACACAAAGCGGCCTCTTCCTCGCCACCGGTTTGGTTCTCCACTCGGAAAAATAATAGGAGGACTTCTCCAAAAGCATCTAATATATCAAGCAGCCCGATGTATGACATGGAATTGAAACAAGGGCATCTTGAAAATGGCCATGTATTATCATTTGATGCTGCTGTTCGATCAGTCTCTCAAGATTTGGACCATTTCAAGGAGATTCCTGAAGAGGAACAATTTACCGCTAGAGACTGTGAATGTAAGACTCCAAATAACCTACCTTGTCAGGGAATTGAAGAAGAACCTGAAACCAACAAATCAATGGGTTCTGCCGATAAGGAATCAGGCCACGACAACATGAATCATCGAAGCATACAGAATGGCTCAGCTTCTGAGATATGCTCTGAGACAAAGGAGAGTGCAATAAGAAGAGAGACAGAAGGGGAATTTAGACTACTAGAAAGGAGAGAGAGAAATAGAATTGCTGGTGGCAGATTTTTTGGAATAGAAGAGACTGAACAACTGGGAAGCAGAGGCAGAAGGGTATCCTTTAGTACAGAAGACAATCGTAAAACTCGTCTGGGACAAACTGTCGACACAGGAGAATTATCAGCCACTAGCCTGGATGATGAAGATTACATTAGCGATGGGGAATATGATGATGATGGGCAAGATTCCGACAGAAATGAACCCGAGATTATTTGCAAGCATCTTGATCACATAAACATGTTAGGTCTCAACAAGACCACCTCCCGACTGAGGTTCCTCATCAATTGGCTTGTGACGTCTTTGTTGCAATTACGATTGCCTGGTTCAAATGAAAAGGACAGTCCACCACTTGTTCATATTTATGGGCCAAAGATTAAATATGAAAGAGGTGCAGCAGTTGCTTTCAATGTGAGGGATATGAACCGAGGTCTGATTAGCCCGGAAATTGTTCAGAAGCTGGCTGAGTCGCATGGTATCTCTCTTGGTGTTGGAATCTTGAGTCACATACGCCTTCTTGATAGTAGCTCCAAACAGCAACGTGGGTCTTTGAGTCTTGATGATACTACCCTTTGCAAGCCAATGGAGAATGGCAGACGTGATGGTAAAAGTGAATTCATCAGAGTTGAGGTCGTTACTGCTTCTCTTAGCTTTTTGACTAATTTCGATGATGTCTATAAGTTGTGGGCATTTGTGGCTAAATTTCTTGACCCGACCTTTGTCAAAGTGGGAGTCCTTCCACCTGTTGTAGAAGAGTTTGAATAACGAGGCTTAGAGCTGGTACTATTGCTTTTGTCCTCTCTACCCACTTGTACAATCAGACGATGCAGAAATGATTGCTACTCATGGGCAAAGCTGGATCAAGTGCATGGATGGAAAAGTTTTAACTGGATTCTTTTTGCCCCCCACGTCCCTCTTTGCTGCAAGTGGGTGAATTTGTTCATTCTTGTTTTTAATTGCTTGGATTTTCTCTTTCACCTTGTGAGGTTCTTGTAGAATTGGGTTTGAAAAATTTGTATCATTTCAGATAGTAATTATGAACTAGAACTGATACTTCCTACTTGCGTTCTTAAAGAAAGTGCTTTCTGCTGTATAAATATGTATTTTGCTTGTTCCGGGCTACTATACATTTTGTCTTGTTCAATTCTCTCAAGTTCTACGGAAAAAAAACCAGTCAATTTTTTATCAATAGATGATAAAAGTTTGTCCTAAATTCTGTTACTTGGAATTAAAACTGCTAGAAAATAATTTGGGGAAAAAGAAAAAGAAAAAAAAGATTGGAATTAAAGAAACTTCATGTTCATAATTGTAATCAAAAGATATTTCTTTGGCTGCCTAATTTTCAGTGACTGTTTCAATCAGGTTGCAGTTCAGCAACCAGCATTAGCTTCTCTTCATTTTAAAGCGGAAAAGGACATTATTTAGTCACACTTCAGTCACTCTCAGAAGATAACTGCCAATTGCTTAATATACGAGTCAAATCTATTCCTTTGCCCACAATTTAACCCGTAATTCTCTTGCAACATATAAATTAAAGATAGAATAAAGTGATGTATCGCGAGTACAATAACAAGGAAGGAATGTGATTTAACGTGATAACAAAAAAAAGTAGTAATTATATATTCAAGACTTCTTGTCTTCCATTATTAAATTGGAATTATGCTCCTTGTACACTTTTTGTGTACATGGAATTTGGCACTCCTTTGCAAATTCAAAAATGGAGTGACGGGAAAGTGTGTTGTATTTTTAAACTGGCCAATCGTGCTGCAACATGTGGCACAATGTCAAACTTGATGTCAAAAACAATGTACTTGTAGCATGATTGATTAAATTGTCTCATATTTTCATGAGAAAATGCATCAGGTCTGCATGTATCAGTGTTTGTGTAAGGACTGGTGTGGGGTGGGGGAACTAAAGACTGTACCACCCTTAGAACTGCTTAGGCTATTAGTCCGGGGTTCAGTATCTACGACTTGAGTGGAGACAATCATCCTTTTACCAGTCTGTAAGTTATGAAAGACTCTTAAGCTGCAGATATGCTCCTAGAATATGGAGGAATTTTGTCTTGAAATGCCTACCTTCAGGAGAGTCTTACCAAATGAGATTGAAAAGGAGCTTCCATCAGGGGTTGGGGACGGTGGTTCATTGACAAATTTTAAACAAGAAAAACTTGAATAAAGTAAGATACAAGCAGGGGCGGAACCAGCCCGTCGAAGTAGGAGGGGGTCCCAGAGTTGAAGGGGTGGGGGCCCACGGGGGTGTTGCTCCCGAATTTTTTTTTTCGAAACATT
>CAIGRT010094696.1:0-24480 GCA_903798405.1 Fraxinus platypoda | reverse complement strand
TTTTTTTTTTTACAGCTAGTGATGATGGTAATGCCTACTTCTTTATTATCTTACGGTCCGTCACAATAGCGAGCCTAGAAAATTTTGATTGAATTTTAGTGCAAGTCAAAATAATCTTCTTTGAATCATCGAACCCCAATCAGTCAATCAAAACATGTAACTGAAATCTCTATGGTTTGCTTGCACATAAGATCGACTATGATACTTGTATTATTGAGTAATGAATAGGTCATCGAAAAAAGGCCAAGCTCACTTTTCATATCCAATTGACCAATTTCTTGAAGATATGCATGTATGCCAAGGTTCACACAGTTAAGCCACCCGTTTGACAATCATTATTTTAAAATTCTTTTTTCAATATACTTATTTTCACTTACACATTTACACAATAAAATATTTCACAAATCAACCCAAAACTCTATTTTTTAATCACACATTCTTTAAAATCACCATTCAAAACTTCATTTTATCCAAATAATGATTGTCAAACAGGGGCTAATTCGACCATCTGCTTCAAATTCTCATATAAGGTAATGTCTTGATATACCATATGACCGTCAAAGGAATTCGATAAATTTGGCTTTCAAAAGCTAAATCTTCTTTGTAAAAGATTCACCTATCAGAACTCAAACGCAATAGATATATTATGGTGGCTAAAGATGAGAGAAAAAAATAGAAGCTAACAAAGAGCTAAGGGATAGTGTGGGAAGTCTCTTCCAAATGTTGAGACTATCAAGTGGCAATCAAGCCCAAAGTACCTTATCCATTGTTACTTGACTAATCCAATTTAATGGGCTAAGAAATTAAGGGCCATTTAGCATAGCTTAAGCCCCTATTTTGAGTCCATTTCTTAAAACTTATTTTTAATCATTCTTTTTGTGTGACCTAAAATTTTTATCAATTTTTTAACTACGTATTTCATATACATTTATCAAAATTTATTAAAGAATTTGATTTTTTATCAAAATCAATCAGGGGGCTAAATAACGTGTTATACGTCTCATAAATCTCAACTAAAAAGGGATTTAGTTAAAATAACTAATTAAGTTGATTCGAGCTAGGTTAACTTTCATTATTTTTTTCTTACCTTGGCTAAAATTCCTTTCTCCATGGTCCGGCTGAGTCGAATTTCTCATTAGTAAGATGGGTCAAGCCGAAAAAGCATATTTTTAATATTTGCACTTTAAATCACACATTACTTTTTAAATGCTTTTCGTACGACAAGGTTATTTTTCTTTCAGTGGAAATAAAAAAATAAAAATAAAATACTTCGGATCCAACCCTCAACCCCATTGTTTGATCGTATGTAAAAGGGCAACGTCAATTGTCGTACATGTCATCCTTTTCAAATACACTTGACTATCCTTCCATGTCCGAAAACAAATCTTCAATTTCGGGTACATCGAGTTTATCACGTGCCTTTGAAACTCAGTGCTTGTCATTTTCCAAAACTATTTTATTCAAGTTTTATATATATACAACTTTCGATTTTAATTCCTCATCTATATGAAATAGTTTAGAAGAATCTTGAAATCGCCAATTAGTATATGATTTCCACAATATTTTAAATATTGAGACTCGAGTTGATCAACTCAAAGCACATTTTTACTATAGAAGTAGTAAAAATAAAATGAGTTGATCTATTAGCATGACACTACATACTATACAACATTATTAGCTAAAGTTAGACTTCTTTATCTCTCTCTTTTCGTCGGCTAAATTAGAGAAACGATCTTCAACCTTTAGCTCTTGAAATGACAAAATTGTTCTTAAACTTAAATAAACAAAAAGAAAAAAAAAATGAAAATAATATAATAAAAAACTGCAAAGTAATTGAAATTTCAAGATTCATTTATGAAAAAAATGGATAGCAAAGGTAAGTTATAAACGGTTGAGAACTAGAGTGGGGCCATGGGGATGGAGGGAACAATCAAAAGCATACAAGTTTGAAGTACAGTACAGTTCTCGTCCAGTCTTCCTCTATATGTATTCCATTGTTTTTCTTCAAAGAATCGTCAAAGTCTCTCAGACGAAGCAAAGCAAAGTGGAGTTCCGATTTGTCATTATAATTGACAAAAAGTACTGATAAACAAAAGTGCCCTCATTTCTTTACAATAAATCACAAAGTAATCAGTCACCAAATTCAGTAAAGCAAAGCAAAAGCAGCCCATAAACCAGACTCCACCACATTCTTTTCTTCTTCCTAGAGAAACCAAACAGGGAAAAGAAAAACACTTGCCCCACTTCTTCTCCAAAGCATCTCTCTCTACCTTTATATAATATATATATATATAGATAGATATACACCAATGTATTACTTTTTCATAAGAATTGAAATTGATCGGAAAACCCAGAAGGAAAAGAATTGTAATCTGCATTGGGGTACTGCTTGTAGGGTAGTGTTATGGCGAGTTCGAGTGGGACCAAGAATGGTGTTGGCCCACCTCGGTCACTTTCGAGGAGAATAACGAGAGTCCCCACTATGGTGGACGGCGACGAAGACACTTCCGCCGTGGACAGTGAGCTTGTGCCATCGTCCCTTGCGCCGATTGCCCCCATCCTCCGTGTGGCTAATGAAATTGAGCAAGAGAATCCCAGAGTCGCTTATCTATGTAAGATTTACCATTATTATTAATCTTAGGGGTTTTAATTGAATTTAGAGAGGATAACAATAGCACTTTCGGTGCAACTTATTAATCTCGACTTGCTTATTGGGATTCTAAGTAAGGTTGTTGAAGTTTCAAGGTATGAAATGTTTAGAACTGGAAGTGTCTATGTTCTTTAATGGGCGTGGGGATTGAAACATTTTTCGTCATGGACAACGACTCATGGTTGAACATTTTTAGGATGAGCGTAGATTGATTTATAAGTGTGGTGTACTCTCTTCGACAGGTATAACAGTTTAACGCTAATGAGTTCTATTTCGATGACTTCTATTGATTCCTTTCTCGAAAGTAGTTTCTAGCTTGTAGTTTAAACATTACCATAATTCAAAGACTGCAGATGAATTAGTATAATTTAATCAGCATAATACTTTATTTGTTCATCTGTAAAATGAAGGGTCCATAGTGTTCCTTGATTATGCAGTGCCTTATTCAACGAACAAAATTTCGTCTTTATTAGTTTAGGAATTCAATACACCATCTGGAGGTCAAGCTCAATGAATTAGCAGTTCAGGTATATGTTGGCTACTGGTAAATTGTACTTTAAGTAGATTCCAGGCTCTCTGATAGCACACGTGATACCTGGAAATGCTCCCAATCTGGATAGTTAGGCCTTGTTTGACCCTCATTTTTCACAAAAAAAGAATTTTTTAATAGTTATTTTTTGGAAATCGTATGGTTAAAAAGTAGAGAAAAATTTAGGGTTTACGTGCATTATTTTATTGGTTTAATATGTGGTCAATAAGTTTTGGAAACAATGAGTTTTTGGAAAATGGGGGTTCAAACAGGAGCTAAAACTTATATCCATAAAATTTGAACCCATCTCCAAAAACCATGCCTGTTCATTTTTCCTTCTCATTCTGGTTTTGTTTTTATATGTGACCTCCGCAACGATAATATCAAGTCAATTTTTGTTCGATATTCTTATCCTTAGTATAATGGATTCTACGCTTACTAAAAGGCAGGTTGAACCTCCTCCTTGCTGTTAGCTGGTCTCTTCTTATACCTGGGTCAGTAAATTCTCATTAACTTTCACAGCAGACAAATAAAGAGTAATCCATTGATGTCCACAGCATCAACCCAAAGAACAAAGAAATGATTGGAAATCCCCGTTTAAGAACCACTATAAAAGTGAAGACGTTTAATTACATAAGAAAGTAGATGTGGACATGTTATTATTTCCATTTAGGAATGGTGCAGATCATATACTTCTGTCCCATTTTCCATTTATTAATATTGTATCATATTGAAGGTCCTCATTTCATTTGTTACATGTGATCCTATCGAATCAATCCATGAATCTTGAAAAAGTGATTTCTTTTATTAATGGGGTTGTTCGTTATTCCTGGCTTATCTTGATTAAATAATTATCCAGTTCTTTTTGTCATTTTAAATGTTTGGATCAGGCCGCTTCCATGCATTTGAGAAAGCTCACAGGATGGATGAAAACTCAAGTGGGCGGGGTGTTCGACAGTTTAAGACATACCTACTACATAGGCTTCTAAGGGTAGACATGATATTCTTCATTATTAATATTTTTTTGCTTTCGCAGTCTTTTTGGCTTTCTTCTAGATAATACTTTCTCAAGATTTTGGCATTTGATCTTTGTTGCTTGAGGTACCTTCCATGTTAAGACTAATATTGATGCATTAAAATAATCCTAAAAAGAAGCCTTTTTGTTTAAATATGTCCATAGTGATTGTTGAATATTTCTCAATTATTTTGTCGGTATTAACTCCAATAGTTGACAGTGTTTTAGAGATTTTTCAATGTGCTGCACAAACAGATTCTCTTCTCTTTGTTTCCTCCTCCCCATGTGTTTTCTCTAGAATCTATTTACTTTTTTGCAAATTTAACATCTACTTTCTTTCTTAAAACTATAAATCTAATTCGCTTGAAATCCCATTACTCCTAATAAAACTGTTGAACTAATTGCTCTAAAAGCTTAAGCTTTTAAATATGGTCAAATGTATATCATTTAAATATTATCTTCTACATGCCCATCACATGTATACGGGATTTTTTCCAATCAAAGCCTAATGTGTGCACAATTAATTTAAATGGTAGCGGTGAGACTTGAATTCAAGACCTTTGGATGCTCGACATCATGTTGAACCACTTGATCTAAAAGTTTAAGTTGTATATGATCAAATGTATATTATTTGATTATTACTTTCAAAAAACACCATCAACCTACATAGTCCTAATTTTCTGTAGGTATATTCTTGGTTATGTTTTTGAAGTATCTTGCAGCATGAATAATACTTCAAAATTTATTACATATGTGCTTCCTTATTCATTTTTTCAAAATACTGAAAGGTGAAATCATACTTCAATTTTTTATGATTGCAGGAAGAGGAAGATACAGAACCCATGCTTGCATCGAATGATCCTACCGAAATCCAGAAATATTATCAATTGTTCTACAGAAAAAACATTAGAGAGGGCCAATATACGAAAAAACCGTGAGGCTTAATTTAATAACAAAGTCATTGTTGGAGCTAACTTTGACCATTTCCTGCTATTACTCACTTGATTTATCAGTTCTCTTTTGTGTGTTTCTGTAGAGAGGAGATGGCTAAGATCTATCAGATTGCAAACGTGCTGTATGATGTGCTAAATGCGGTAGTACATCCATCAATGATAGATGATGAGGTCTGATTCATATTGCTTTTCATACTTGGCGATGTAGTTGTGTATTCTATTTTGGAGTTTCAATGGAGTAGTTGAATTCAAAAAATTCGCCAAATGCAGACGAAAAGTATTGCCAAAGATGTTGAGGAGAAAAGAGAGCAACATGGGCACTACAACATTCTTCCTCTGTATGCTGTTGGGGTTAAACCGGCAATTATGGATCTTCCAGAGGTTGTCTATGACGATACACCTAAAATTAAAGTCCTTGTGGTGTCTACAAATGAAAATATAATTTCTCAAAGCTACTATTCTATGTTTTCTCTCTTACTGTTATTTTCCCTTATTTCTTAATCAGATTAAAGTAGCACTTCAAGCTATTCGTGATGTGGATAATCTTCCTACATTTCAAACACCCGAAGGGCAGGATAGATCAGTTACAGATATTCTTGAGTGGCTTGCTCTACGCTTTGGTTTTCAGGCACGTTTTACTGCACCCGGCATGTTTCTTCCCTTGTTCAGTTTTTTCTCTTCTTTTTGTAATTTTGTTTCAAAAACTGTCTTTCTGCCTTCTTCCTTTTACCTGCTGCATTTTAAACTTACTCTGCTTTGTTTGCATTTTTATTTCATTTTGGAATGAATTGTACTACATGTGTATACATTGGTAATTCCTGCATTTGTTGAATTGTTAATTGATCACAAACTACCTACAAAATACTGTCGAGCCTTACTCAAAATTTACAAATGATTTGTTCATTTATATCTTACTTTACATCCCTTTATGATGATCTAAATTTAGCTTGAAATAAATGTTTTTATAATATAATAACTAAATATTCCCCCGTTCTTTTTTGGCAAAAATGGTGAGCATTAACAAAATAATATCTTTTGATAAGTCTATGTCAAAATAATAGGAAGAATTACAAATAAGTCAATTTTTTTACTTATGACAATAAAAATAAAACTTCTAAGCTAGAAAAAATATACTAGAATGAAAAAGTTACTTACATGTACTTATATATGGGGAGTACTTGTGATATTTTGTCACGGGACACCTTTTCATTCTTGAACAGAAGTACATTTTTATTATTTGTTTCATCTATTTGAAGACTGTAATGCATCACGGAATTTTCTACTTGTCTAGGACATCTAAAGCTTATCCCCGGCTAATTTAGATCCAATTTGTCAATAGTTAGCTTTTACGCATGTTGTACACGTCACACTGGAAGGATTTTTTTTTTTATCAAAGTATGATTAATTAATTACCTTACTTTATTACTCGACACATGTAACCTAAGTTGCTACCAAGGGCAACCATCAAAATTGTTTGTTGACTATTTAATTTCTTTCGTTTATAACTTGACATATGATACACGTGACTAATGTATAATTAGCCTTATATTAGCTTAGGCCTTATATGACTCACATATTCTCATGTACTGACTATTAATATGCATCCTTGAAGGTGTGTCACATAAAAAGATGCCATCTTAACCTATTGCTTAAGACCTAGTTTGAATTAAATATTCACTACGGATGCCATGATTTAATGGCCCACAATCACTTTTTGGATCAAATACCAACATATAATGCGTATTTATCCTTTTGGCTCCATTCTGAAGGGAGGATTAACGCAGAAATTAGAAATGGAAGAGGGAATTTACGAACTGAGGGAATCCATCTCTTGTTTGGTAAGAATGGAAGAGAGAGTGAAAAAAAAAAAGTAAGGCAAATGAGGCAATTTTTCTTAATTCTAATCCTTCCATTTTGGAGGAGTTGTTGGAATAGACCCAAATGTATGTGGATAAAATGTTAAGTAAACCAATGTCTCACCTTACTCTCCCTCTTCAAATTTTTCGCCTTAACAATGCATGAAAGCAACGTAAAACCTTTTTCTACCTTTTCACACCAAGTTTATTCATTCATTTTATTGACTATCGTGCAACTTATTATTATTATTATTATTATTATTATTATTATTTTGTTCTTTTGGTTTTTGGGATGTTGATGAGCAAAGTGACTCACTTTTTGTAACTATCCTATTGTCCGACATTTGGGTATTGAAGAAAGGAAATGTGGCAAATCAGAGAGAGCACTTGATATTGCTACTTGCCAATATGGATTCAAGGGGAAAGAATATTGAAAATTATGAACGAGTAAGTTTTTTCATTTGTTCCTTGACATAGTTAACTTTTTAGATAAAAATATTTTTTGTCTTATATCGTAGAATATTCTGTTCTTTTATGTGAATCATTCTTTTCTCCTTATTCTCCTCATATATTCTGAACATTGATGAAGGAGCCACAATTGAATAGCCGTACAATTGAAGGATTGATGGACAAAATACTCAAAAATTATCGGTCATGGTGCAAATACTTACACTGTCCATCAAATTTGGCGTAAGTTGACTGCTTGTAACTATATTATCAGCTTATCTATCCAGAGTACTTAATGTGTAGATTTTGTACTGTACCTTATATGTGCATGTTGTAGTCACATATTCTTTTATTATTCTTGTTTGCAGCGGTGATGGGGTTAATAAACGTCAGCAGTCACAGCCTCTTAAATTGCAGCAGTCACAGCTTCTATACATTGGACTATATCTTCTTATATGGGGCGAAGCTTCAAATATTCGGTTCATGCCTGAATGCCTATGCTATATCTTTCATCGTGTAAGTTTTTAATTATGTTACAAAGTCGAAGATTCCTCGATAAGCCATTATGCTTGTCAGTAATATATTCTCATGCAAGTTGAAGATTAAAGTTAGCCACGATCTTATTTAATTAAAATATATCAAAATTCTATAATAACTTCTGCTTGAGAATCTGTGGGAATCTAGGAATAATAGCAAGTTTATGCCGGTCACTAAACATGAAATTGTTATCCACCGCCCATGATGATTGCAACATGATTTTTGATTGTTCTTGGACAAATTAAAATGAAAATGAGCTTTCTAGATTCAACGTAGATTATAAATACTTCTATGCTTTAAATAGTACCTTGGTACAGACTATCTGAATTCAACTTGAATTTCTGTCCTACTTTGGAACTTTATTAGTTAAATAAAGAACACATACTTCTCTTCCCATAATGAAATCTAATTATGGTATTTCCTACAGATAGTTTGTTCTTATGTTGACCGTTAATTGTTTCAGTGCATTATGCTTCTTTGAATATAATTGTCTCCTTTTGCATGAAAATTAACTTTTTGCCTCTGGTTGAGATTGCTGATCATTAATTATGGCAGTGCATATTGCTTCCTTGTGTATATCTGTTTCTTTTTCATATGAAAAATAACACCTTTGCTTTTCAAACATAAGATGGCACACGAGTTGAATGGAACTTTGATTGGCAATGTCCATTACGTGAGTGGAGTTGAATATCAAACAATGCCACATGATGAGGAATATTTCTTGAGAGAAGTTGTTACCCCTATTTATGAAGTTTTGTCAGAGGTAACATGTTTTTGCTGCCTTTTGCTTTGGTACTTCACTTATCTTATCACCTAATATAACCGTCTTCATTTATTAAGGAAGCTAGGAAAAATAAAGTGGGGAAAGCGAGCCACTCATCATTGAGAAACTACGACGATATTAATGAATACTTTTGGTAATTGTATTAAGTGTCAGAACTTGCCATTTCTAGATAAGTAAATATCTGGGATTTCAGTTATTTATCCATTTTACTTTGTTTCTTCTCTCTGCTTTCTTTTCAGGAATAAGAAATGTTTTAAGTTGGGGTGGCCAATGGATAAGAAATCAAATTTCTTTCCACATTCAGTTGTAGTAAAGCCAGCAAAGGTACATACTTTTATATGGACTTCAAGAAAATTGTAAATGTTTTCTTATTTTGATCTTTAGTATTTATTAATCCCTTGGCATTTTCCTCCCTTCTAAGTTTTATATCAATATGAGTTCCATCTTAAAAGGTTGTTAAGAATAATCTATGCCCTTACATGTTAGTTAATATTTTTATTAGTATTCAATGTGAGATTTATATCTTAACATGTCCTTGCAAAATGGTGGGTCGTTTGAGAACTTGATGAACTGAGATATCATACTAAGACTAGTGCTTCCATTTTAAAGGTCAACTTTGTTTTGAGGAGTAGCACAAGCCCTTATATGTTAATTAATATTTTCATTATTATTCAATGTGGAATTTCTCTTAACACCCTTTACATTGTCAAACTTTCTTCACCACCTCCTCCATTTATACTCCATTCTTACAATCACATTTGCCACTTTTCTCATTAGTATATGGTATCCGCATTAAAATTTTATGTTGAAAATTATTTTTCTATCTGTTGATAGCATTCATCTCCTTACTCTGTCCAGATTAACCTTTGTTAAATGAACTAGGGACTATTTTGGGAAAAATATGCCATGTGAAGGTCAGGAATGCATATTCTTTACCCCGAAACAGGAATTGGTCCCATCAGTCTTTGTTGAAATTTCTGGATTACACGTCTTCCTGACTTACAATTTCCAAAGCCCATGATACGTATAAAATATTGTTTGCTAAATTCAGAAATATCAATCACAATTCTTCCCAATATTCTGTCAAAGCCTACTTTACCTCAGTAGAGTATTTGCATCTTATGAGGACCTCTGGGGTGTTGTAGAGCTTTGAATACAGGCACAAGCCAACAGGTACATTGGTATCATAACTACCATGATCATTTAAGAGTGTACATGTTGTTATAGAGGTGCCCTTTCATTTGTATGTTATTGTCATCAAAGTCGTAAGATTTAATTATAGTTAAGAATGCTATGGAAAAACAGATGTCTAATCAAATTTATATTTTATGAAATTGATGAAATATAGTTACTAGTTAGCTTGTATTTGCAGGGAAATAACCAGGTTGCTGCAGGAAAGAGCAAGGGAACTAACCAGGTTGCTGCAGGAAAGCGCAAACCCAAGACAAATTTTGTTGAAGTTCGTACGTTTTTGCACCTATATAGGAGTTTTGATAGAATGTGGATCTTTTTCATATTGGCTCTCCAGGTACAGTAGGCTGATACAATTCGTTCAAATTGTCCTTGTGCATTTTTGTAGGCATTTACATTTTTCTTGTCTTTATTATAACTGAGTAATGACAAAGGACATTGAGAATGGATGGAGAAGAAAAGGACAGAATAATGAAATGAATAAATGAGGCAGTACAAGAGACGTAGCATTTATGTCTTACACTGTTAATGCTAGAGTATACATTCAGTGATGGACAGTTAAGTTCTCATTTAACAAACTGGGAACTCATCCATACAACTACCTGTGTTTTCTTTTGCCTTCATGTCTTTTTCTTGAATATTTCTGGTTTTCATTACTATTCATCACATCCTTCTAACCCTCACAAGTGTGATTCACTGGGAATTGAGAGAATGGACTTTACCAGAATAGTTTCATCAGCTCCTGAGGTAATATTGGAATCATAAGGCTACACAGGCCGCATCTATTAAAAATTTCCAAATTACCATCAAAGGAAGCTTGTATTATAAATATGTCATGTAAATTATGTTAATAGGTTTATCTTATGGAAATTATTGAAGACAAATTTCATAAATAAATTTGTCCCTCTCTAAATTCAAGTCTCAATGATATCAATTACATTACGAAATTTGTACACTTGTTAGACATTTGAATAAAAATGAACCCCATTTCATGCTATCTTCATATGATGTGTGCCCCTGATTGTCTCAGGCGATGATTATCATTGCATGGCATCAACGTCTATCCTCAGGTGTGATTTTTGATGAGGACGTCATTCGAACAGTTTTGAGCATTTTTATCACAGCTGCCATATTGAACTTTTTGCGAGGTACCTGAATTATATTCTTTGCGTAGCTCTTCTTCTTAGATTCAACTTTGAAAAATATTGCTGTCAACTGATTTAGAGAATCTCTTCAAGATGTTACTGTTTCTGAGTGTCTAGCTGTCTTTCTTGTCAGTCACAATATAATTTACTCCATCCCTACCATCTGTTCTGCAGCTGTGTTAGATATAACACTCACTGTCAGTGCATGGAGAAATCTGAAATTTACACAAATTCTCCGGTATCTTCTGAAATTTGTTGTTGCTGCATTCTGGGTTGTAGTCATGCCTATTGCATATTCTAGATCTGTTACGAATCCAAGTGGGTTATTGAGATTCTTCAGTAATTTGGGAGCAGATTGGCAGAATCAGTCATTGTATAGCTACTGTGTTGCAATTTATTTGATTCCTAATATATTGGCTGCATTTCTATTTCTATTTCCATTTCTGCGGAGAAATATGGAGCGCTCAAATTGGAAAATCATTTCCCTCCTTATGTGGTGGGCTCAGGTAAGGAAATGCAGTATTTATTTGCTATGAATATGATTTTATATTATTCAATTTAACATGACCTCGCTGAATCAGCCAAAGCTTTATGTTGGAAGAGGCATGCACGAAGATATGTTTTCCCTTCTGAAGTAAGCAAGCAATATGCTTTTAGCCCATATATGAGTTGATTTTTTTATTTTTTCTTAATTTTCCTGTCTCATCTTCTTTATCTCCTCCCTCCCTTTCTTGTTCTTTGTTAGCAGTTGTTATTTGCATATGCCTTTTTTGGTAACTGATCTCTTCCATCCAAGATCAGACCCTAGTTTTTAACGACTCTTTAACAGCAATCCTTTCTGTGCCCAGATACACTCTCTTTTGGATCACGCTGCTAATAAGCAAGCTGGCGTTCAGCTATTATGTTGAGGTGATATTTTGCTCATAGCTAGAAAGTATGTATCATGTATTGTTAGAGCAACAATGTGATGGGACTGAGATATCATGTGTCATTTTATACATCTAGATTTTCATTTGATTAAAATGCTTATAATTTTTCTTCACTCTATAGTACTATGCATGACGCATTATCATCCCAGCACCAAATCCTCTTCATACCATTGAAATTCATTTCATGGCATCACTTCATATGTGTGCGTGTAATAGAAATGTTTACCTCATGTCCACTGTTCGATTCTACCATAAATAATAATGACACGAAATTAAACGTGTAAAGAAAGACTAATGATATGGAGAAAGTATGGATGAGCTCACATGTCTATACTTTTATGTCAGTGAAGAACCATTTCAAGGCCGATTTTTAGGAATCTAGCCACACAAAGGTTGTTGGATGGCATGAGAAAAGCTAAGAGTTGTTGGGGCAGAAAGATTAGGAGAACCTTTATATCAAAAAATGAAGAAGTTAACTGACATGCTATCTGTTCCTGAAATAAAATAAAAATTGACATCTACTACACGAAGTGTATAGGCATAAGATTATATTCTATTGACCACTTCAGCATGTGTGGTCAAGGCCTAACATGTCTGCATGAATTTTCTGGTTCCCAAATTTTATTAGCAGTCTCATAATGTATCTATATATGGGAAAGATTAAAAGATGGAAACAAAACATTGCCTTCTTAATAGAATGTCGTATGTCCATTATATATGCAATTTTCTTACTCTGACACACGTTTTCTGCAAACTTTTCTTTTCTTGTCTTGAGCAGATATTGCCATTAATTGAACCAACACAGGTGATCATGAATATCTCTGTCAGTAGCTATGATTGGCATGAATTCTTTCCAAATGGTAATATTTTAGGAACTGTTGACTAGTTCCTGTTCTTTGTTACTCTCAAGGTTATGATTAAAATGATTTTTGCATATGCTCATGATGCAGCTACACATAATATTGGAGTTGTTATTGCAATATGGGCTCCAGTCATTCTGGTGCGTTGTCTCAACTGTTTATGAGACTGAAGTTTTCTGATTAGTTTTCCCTCCCAAAAGTCAAATCCTATGAAATTTCTATTTGTGTCTAGGTCTATTTCATGGATACACAAATATGGTATGCTATCTTTTCAACGGTTATTGGTGGGATCGAAGGAGCATTCAGCCACCTTGGTGAGGTTAGTGGTTATCTTGCTCTAAAATGATGAGATGACTCCATGGAAGTATGTTGTTGTGGAATATTTGATCATGCCACTTCTTGATAGGTGCCTTCCAGCATGGAAAACGTGATGTTGTTCATGCTATGCTTACAATAACATATCTACTTGATTTCTTGGTGGCTTGTTTATTGTAGATAAGGACACTGGGGATGTTAAGATCAAGATTTGATTCTGTTCCTAGAGCTTTCAACAAACGTCTTGTCCCATATTCGAAAGACAAAATGAAACAACATGAACAGGTACTGCATTTATTTATTGGGATTCTCTTGATATCATTTGACACTCTGGAATTCTTGTATCATATGTGCAAGCTATCTATCTTTTGGTTTGGCATTCGGTTTTTAAAATTTTTCTTCTGTCTCTAATCTGCTGCCAATAATAATCTATTAGCATTTGGAGATTATTGCTAAGTGAAAACTTCTATAGCAGGATAATACCCTGGAAAGCAGGAATATTGCAAAATTCTCTCAGATGTGGAATGAATTCATATTATCCTTGCGAAATGAAGACTTGATCAGCAATTGGTTGGTACTTTCTCTAAGAGATATGACATCCTACTAATTAAAAGTCTATTTTTTTTTTTCCTGACTGGGATAATATGAGGGAGATCATCATTTTAGAGTATTTGGTGTCTTTAACATAATTTATATTAAAATTTCATTTTGCACATGGCTACCAATTTCCAGGGAAAGGGATCTTCTTCTTGTCCCATATGCTCAAAGTAATGTCACTGTTGTCCAGTGGCCTCCTTTTTTACTTGCTAGTAAGGTAAAATAAAAACATTTCCTACTTCTTTAATGGTCAATGTATTCTCCTTGTTGACTCATCGTCTTGATGTATAAATTAGATTCCAATAGCGTTGGACATGGCTAAAGATTTCACTGGGAAGGAAGATGCTGATCTCTTCAGGAAAATTAAGAGTGATGATTTTATGTTTACTGCAATAATTGAAAGCTATGAGACACTGGGAGTTGTTCTAACTGCCTATCTAAAAAATAACGATGAGAAAGAGTAAGGGATGTTAGTAGTTAGCTTGTATCATGGACAAAGGAATCTTGTGACATGACCTTTTGTTACTCAAATGACTGACATCTTGGACTATTGGTCCATCATTACAGAGTCATTCAACAAATACGTCGTAAAGTGGAAGACAGCATAAGATCTGGAAGATTCTTGAGTGAATTTAAGATGAGCGGGTTGCCTTTGTTCAGTGATAAACTGGATAAATTTGTAAACCTACTCGTAAGCTTTATGTTTTTATGCTTCTCCAATTTTGAAATTTCCTCTCTGAATAAAATCTATATACTAAATTTCTCATGAGATCTGTATGCATCAATTTGTACCTTTGCAGGTATCAGATGTTAAGGACCATGAAACTTTTAGAGCTCAGATCATAAACAAAATTCAAGATATTCTAGAGATTATCGTTCAGGATGTAATGCATAATGGACATGAGTATGTATTCGAGGAGTCCTTTTAGTCAGCTTCTGTGTATTATATTGCATCCAATGTTTTCAATATGTGGACTTCTCATCTTTTTGTAGTATTATCAAAAAAGAGCAGAAGTTTGAAAGCGTGAATATTGAACTTTCAGAGAGTGGATTGTGGAGGGAAAAGGTAATTGGCACCCAAGAATTTGTATATATATATTGATCGTCTTTTCCGAATTTCTCTAAGTGTTCATCCTTTCCCTTCTTTTTGGTACAGTTTGTCAGGCTTTACTTGCTTTTGACCGTAAAGGAATCAGCAATCAATGTGCCTATGAATCTAGAAGCTCGTCGACGTATTACTTTTTTTGCTAACTCCTTGTTTATGAACATGCCTTATGCTCCAGAAGTTCGTAACATGCTCTCGTTTAGGTCAGTTCTCAACTTGGAAGTCTCCACAATTTTTTTCCTGGTGACTTGTATTCGTTTCCATGTAGCTGATACTGTAAGATTCGATTTGGAGTTAAATCTAGATCAAAATAATTTAACTAGAACCAATTCTAATTGAAGTTAACTTTTGTTTTCTAGTACTGGCAAAATTGATTTCTAATAAAGGAAGAAATTTAATTGATGAGAAGAAGAATATAGAACTTTGAAATTCAAGATATCCTTATATGTTGAAAATACTAAGAGGAAAAATTTAGAAAGAAGAAAGAGCATTCTAGCTACAGTGTAGATCAATCAAAGCAGTCCCTCAAAACATCCTGATTGATTTGACCCACAAAGAGGCAAAAGAGGAATCTATCCTTCCAAGTAAAGTTGAATGTAGTGAGCTAATTCTTTAATAATCTCACAATTCTCCCTAGAAATGCTCCAGTGAACCGCCTTCATGTACCTTCATTAAAAGTTTATTATCAGATTAATTGCAAACCCTCAGAATTTAACTTAAAATAGTGCATAAATGGCCTAAATGTTATGGTAATTTCTCCTGGATCAGACTAGGGAATTGGTAATAATCTTTTTTTTTTTCCCAGAAAATAAATGTTTGTTATGGAAGCTTAAATGCAGGGGACAGGATAATGTTTCTAAGATGAGGTTCCCAAATTATTGTAAAAGGATTTAATCTGTTACCATTATGTTTGTCGATGAGAAGTCATGCAATAAAGACACAAGTGTGGCATATCATTGTGTGAAAAGCTGACCAATAGTGTTGTCAACTCCATGAGGATCACAATGTTGTCAACTTTTTTTGAAATTGACATTTTACAATATTTACTAGGCTTTTTTTAGCATGTTCTTGAACTAATAATGTAACTCCTATATTGGGGTAGTCTTCATTCTATTACTCTTCCTTTTTCTTTTTTCAACTTTCATGTTTGCTAATTGGCTTCTGTATCTATTGAATGGATGATCTTTAGACATTGATAAATATGCTCTTTCTCTTGCACCTCTGATTTAATATCAGTTTGGTTTCTGACTCAGTGTTTTGACACCATACTTCAACGAAGACGTTCTTTATTCAGTGGATGAGCTTAAGATGGTAAATGAGGATGGCATAACAATTCCATTTTACCTGAAGAAAATTTATCCAGGTGAATCCTAAATTCTTTGCTTTTTGCTGTGGTTGTCCTTGTTTTGGCGGCGTCTAATGATCACATGCACTTACTATGATTAAAAAGATGAATGGAAAAATTTCGAACAAAGAATAGCTGATCCAAAACTTGATTATGCCGATAAAGATAGAACGGAATTGGAACGTCAATGGGTATCTTACAGGGGTCAGACCCTTTTCCGGACAGGTAAAATATGAACAAATTCTTGTATGCATTTTATTTTACGAGTTGATCTTACATTCACTTTTCATTGGCCACTGTAATTGTGTGTTTCTTGCTTGCCCCCCCAGTGAGAGGGATGATGTACTACAGGGAAACTCTTGAACTCCAGTGCTTTTTGGATTTTGCCGATCATGATGAAGAAGGTTGGTGGATATATCTCTAATCTTCTATTAGAACCTGTGTAATTATGTCAAATGTATCTTTCAATTTCTTTCTGCAATTAGCAAATATGTGCTTCTGAGTTAAAGCCATTTTTTAGTTGATTACTGTACATTCCTTTGCAGCTCTTTTTAGTGGATATCGGAACCTTGATGTAAGGAAATACAGAACACTCAAGGAACAATCACAGGCTTTGGCAGATCTGAAGTTCACATATGTTGTATCTTGTCAAATTTATGGCGCTCAGAAGAAGTCCAGTGACCTCCGAGACCGGAGTTGTTATTCCAACATTCTGAATCTTATGTTGCAGTAAGTTGCAGTAAGATTGAATTCCTAACTGTGTATATTGATTCATGACGTTGACAAAAATGCTATCATATAATTGGTCTTCTAGGTATCCATCTCTGCGTGTTGCTTATATAGATGAAAAGGAGGAGACGGTTAATGGAAAAACTGAGAAGGTTTATTATTCTGTACTTGTCAAGGGAGGTGAAAAGTTGGATGAGGTACAGTTTTGAGTGTAATATAAGTGGGCCAAATGGATAATTTTCTGAATTTTTTGCTGAAAAAAATTCTGATATGATTTAATCAAATTTTTATTTTGCATGCTTTACTTTAATTGGGCATAGCTTATAAATTTTGTTTCTATGTTGAAATGTCAGGAAATATACCGTATCAAGCTTCCAGGTTCTCCTACAGCAATTGGTGAAGGGAAACCTGAAAATCAAAATCATGCAATTATTTTTACGCGTGGGGAAGCTTTGCAGGCCATAGACATGAATCAGGTATGCATAACTCTTTCCTTTCTTCGAATAAGACTATCAGTACTGCGAGAGTAAATAAAATATCAGTTGCCAACATTTCCCTTCATTCAAGATAGATGCAATTTCTATCTCGTGCACGCACCAAATGCCGCTATTTTTCTCTCTTGACAATAGCGACATATATAAATATATGAATTGAGAATCTGACATGAAACAAGTCCATACATTCAAGATAATTAACTGCAATCTGAAACTTGAATAGAAATTGAAGTTATTTAATAAATTTTGGTGTTTCTCTTTTATGCTTAAAAACATGTATATCTGGGTTGAATGGGCTATGGTAGTGGAAAGAACGACTGTGGATTGTGTATCTCTTAAATGTATCAAATAGTCCTGAATGAATTAGAACAAATGAAAGATGATTCTCATCGTCAAAACAAAGTAATTTCTTATTATATTGATGTTGGGAGAGGGTAGTGAAGAAAAAGAAGAGGGGAATAAAAAAAGCAAGTCTGTTTTGTTTTTTTCTGTACGTATTTGTTGTGAAAAAGAGAAAGAGAGAAGATCTTTTGACAGTACACAGGTAATGTTAAAACTTACTGCTAATTTGCTTTAGAAAATGAGCAATTTAATTTGGCATTTTTCTAACAATTTCATTAAACATTACTGAGTAAATTATTATTAATCTTCAGGATAACTATTTTGAGGAAGCTTTCAAGATGCGGAATGTTCTACAGGAATTTTTAAAACGTCATCATGGACATCGAAGGCCAACAATAGTAGGATTAAGAGAGCATATTTTTACTGGAAGGTTTGTAATTTGACAAGGAGGGGTCAAATATATTAGTCTTTATAAGAGCAATATATATGCGCATGTTATATTTACACTATTTGCACATATTCTTACCTCTCTTCTGCTGATTTATAGTGTTTCTTCACTCGCTTGGTTCATGTCCAACCAAGAAACTAGTTTTGTGACAATTGGACAGAGAGTTTTAGCAAACCCTCTAAGGTAATCTTTTTGTTTTTATTTTTGCCTGTATTTTCTTCTGATCCACTTTAGATGTCATTCTATGTGCAATACTACCATCAATAATTACACAAGTAAAATAATCAACTAATTGTTATATGAGTGATCATTTTATTTTATTTTTTATATTTTAGAAAGAAACGCCATCAAAGTCTAAGCAGGGGTTTTAGGCCCCCACCTAATTCCAATTGGGTTGGGGCAAGGCGGGGCGGGGTGGGGATGGAGATTGTTTGCATTCCCCATCCTCGTTTTATAGATAGAGTTAAAGTATAAAAGGAGGGGAGGTTAAAGCCTCAACCCCAGAGAGTACATAGGAGGAAATATAGAGTTATTATGAAAATCAATAAATAAGGAAGTACTACTTCCTTCCCTTACGAAAAGGCACTAGAGAAGAAGCAACAGTACATGTATACAAGCTGAAAAAGCTGAAAACTTCTTGGTTTCAAGGTAATTTATACTGAAAAGATTGGTATGTTTTGAATCAAAAATTGAAAAGGTGTTAGAGCATAAGCGCTGCTTTATATTTTTTCACTTTGATAACTACATCTGGTCATGATATTTCCATCGACTTTCAGAATTATATGACAATTATGGAGAAAAGTTCCCTGAGCTAGGGTAGAGCTTATAGGAAGATGAACAGATAATGTAGTAGTTTCATTTTATTATTCATATTTGTTAGTTATAACTTCAAAATTTTCATTTATAGTGATCACTAATATTGAAAATAGATATAATGATGAATTACCATGTTCTTTATCTTGATGCCAATATTTTGAATACAAAGATTTATATATATTAATGCACTCTTTCGCACGAGCTCTCATATGAATATTAAATATGTGGAAAGTTCACAAAAGGAGAAATAAAAAGATTGATGTGCATTAATGCACTCTTGAATGCATGTACTCATACATGAATATTAGAACTGTGAAAAACTGAAGTGCAAACTAGTTATGTACAAGGTAAGAAGCTTGACATTGTATGTGGACCTATTTTTAACTATGGTTAAATATATTAATTCTAGTTTTGTCCTTCGTTCCACGCTATGCTATATTTAATTGGAGCACATACTATTCTTCTTTTTTAATGACTACTCCAAAGAATGCCTTCTTGCATGACTACTATTCAGTCAACTCAATTTTAGACATACCAATTTTTTTGTTTCCTTTAGCAAACAATTCCATATTTTTCTTGAATTTCACATGTTTATTGTGCTTACTCTTCAAACACAAGAATGATTCATCCCACATCCCTGACATAAAGCCTAGCATATTAATAATATATATGTCATATGTTTTAATTCGTATCTATCAATCACCACATTGTCTGAAATCTTCTATTTTTTCAATTGGATTTCTTCTTTTATTTATTTATACATCATTATCTTTTTTCTTAAAGCATGAATGGTTATGGGATGCAAGTGTTCACTTTTAATATCAATAGACTGTTTAACATCACAACCTCTTTCTGAGTCAGCAGAGTTTTGATTAGTTTAGTCCTAAATTTGTGTTGATTTTGTTTCTTATTATGCGGATCAAACATCATAATAACTTCTGTCGGAAGTTATATACAATTTGCTTCGCTAATTCCATCTGTCAAACTCAATGGTTGATGTTTAATGTGTGATGGATTATGTGACTGTTCAAAACAAAACTGAGTATTGTGTAAAAATATCGTGCAGAACTTAAACTACTTGTCTATGTCCACAGAGTAAGATTCCACTATGGGCATCCTGATATCTTTGATAGAATATTTCATTTGACAAGAGGTGGTATGAGCAAAGCTTCGAAAACAATCAACTTGAGTGAAGACGTATTTTCTGGTAACTTTCGTTTGAAGCTTTCTTCAAGAGAGAGAAGATTTTCTTGCATTATTTGATGTTTGATTGAGTCACTATCTTCAGGCTACAATTCAACTTTGCGAGGGGGATACGTGACACATCATGAATACATCCAAGTAGGCAAGGGGCGAGATGTTGGTATGAATCAGATATCACAATTTGAGGCAAAGGTTGCGAATGGAAATGGAGAGCAGACGCTTAGCCGTGATGTCTATCGGCTTGGACGCCGATTTGATTTTTACAGAATGTTGTCCTTCTACTTCACAACAGTTGGATTTTACTTCAGTAGCATGGTAAGTGAGATGATTATTTACCCTACATTTGTTTTGACCACAGATTATGCAAAATTTAGTGTTCTTTGCTATTATGTATATAGTTATTTGAATGATGCTTTTTGTTTCGTTGATTAATGTGTATGCTCCAAATCAAGAATTTGTACCTTGCAATTGTGTACTTTAGCTGTCCTTGTCAAATAATTTGACATTGAGGTTAAGAAGGTGAGAGGAATTTATTCTAGAAATGCTAGTTTGAAATTGGGAAATTTTTTAGAAGAATGCCCTGTATATAGAACGTAGTTATATATACTTCATATACTGTTTTTCAAAAACTAAAACTTGCAAGGGTTCTTCTTAAAACTTGAAAAGTAGGATTTAATTACTACTGTTTCACTAATTTTGACAAATAACATATTTCTCAAGTCTCCATCAAAAAATAGGAAAAATTGAAAACTGCATATGGAGTGTTTTACGCTCCTGCAGTATTTTTGGAAGTTACATATGTACTATCCTTGACATCTCATCTGTTCCTTTGTCATTTGTGTGAGAGGGGGCCTTGTAGTTCTATGGTTAAAGGATTGGAGTAATATTTCTGTTGAAGTTCTACTTGATCATGTAGCTGGAATTTTTCCCATCTTAATGGTAAGAGTCAAGATGAACAGTTTACACATCAGATTATTTGGTGCAAAAATTCAAACAAATATTAAGTTAGTAATTTCGCGTTTCCTTTTATTTGTGGTTTTCCTGCACTTAATTGGATGTCTATAGTTTTCACATTCTTCTACTGCCAACACCTTTTAAGACTTTCTGATTCTCTTTATTTTCTTATTGAATATATAGTTCCAACAGATTGCACTTTTTGTAGTGTCCTTCCTTCATGCTTCTTAAAGTTTCTCCTTGCAATTAGATTTTGATTTAGAACTATTCTCAGGTTACGGTAATTATTGTATATATCTTCTTATATGGACGATTGTATATGGTCCTGAGTGGATTGGAAAGGAGGATTTTGGAAGAACCAAATATTTCGAGCAAAGCTCTTGAGGAAGCTTTGGCTACCCAGTCTTTCTTTCAACTAGGCTTGTTGCTTGTGCTACCTATGGTGATGGAAATTGGCCTAGAAAGAGGATTTCGTACTGCTATTGGGGACTTTATAATTATGCAGCTGCAGCTGGCATCTGTGTTCTTTACCTTTCAGCTTGGGACAAAAGCACATTATTATGGAAGGACAATTTTGCATGGAGGTTCTAAGTACCGAGCTACTGGTCGGGGTTTTGTTGTTCGTCATGCCAAATTTGCTGAAAATTACAGAATGTATTCTCGTAGTCACTTCGTGAAAGGGTTAGAGCTTTTAATTCTATTAATTATTTACGAGGTCTATGGGCGTTCATATCGTAGTTCGTCGTTATACTTCTTCATTACATTTTCAATGTGGTTCCTTGTCGCTTCCTGGTTATTTGCTCCTTTTATCTTCAATCCATCTGGATTCGACTGGCAAAAAACAGTTGATGATTGGACGGATTGGAAGAGGTGGATGGGAAACCGTGGTGGCATTGGGATTTCAGAAGATAAAAGTTGGGAATCTTGGTGGAATAAAGAGCAGGAACACTTGAAACACACAAGTATAAGGGGTAGAGTTCTTGAGATTATCCTTGCATTTCGCTTTTTCATTTACCAATATGGGATCGTCTATCAGCTTAAGATATCTCATCAAAGCAAGAGTATTGTGGTAAAGATTACTGCATCTCTGTTTATATTCTTTTCCCTCTTTGTCTTCTCCATTTGTATGCTCATTTTTCTTGATTAAAATCATTTCTACAGGTTTATGGCCTTTCTTGGTTTGTCATGGTAGTGGCTCTTGTGGTCCTAAAGGTATGCAAATTGAGTTTCAATGAAGGTGTACATGTTGGGCTATTTAATTCTCTTTCTATGTTAGACCTAACTTGACGAAAATGTTCTCTCACCTCCGATTTTTCCAAATCGATTAGATGTTATTCATTTATATTTTGTACTTGAATTGTGTAATTCTTGATTCTTCTATTTCATTTTCTCAAATTGATTCAGGCCATAGTCACGAGTCTCTTCATATTTTTCGGTTCTTGTCATAGTCAACAAGGTTGATAATTCCAAAAAAGAATTGCTTCACCTTATGTGTGTTTTAATGAAATAGAAGGCACTTCACTCCTAAGGAGTGCTTGGATGATGGCACCTAGGCGTATCGCTCAATAGGCATCACTTTATATTGTTAACTGCACTTGTTCAGAATTTTTCTGCTCTGATGTTGGTTTTTTGTCATTTTTATGCATCAGATGGTGTCCATGGGTAGACGAAAATTTGGTACGGATTTTCAGCTTATGTTCAGGATTCTGAAAGCACTGTTGTTCCTTGGTTTTGTATCTGTCATGACTGTATTATTCGTGGTCGCCGGCCTTGTTGTAACTGATATATTTGCTGCTATCATCGCCTTCATGCCTACCGGATGGGCCCTTATCCTAGTAAGTAAAAAATTATTCATTATAGTCGACTCCAAATTTATTGGTTAAAAGGTTTAGTTTTTGTTGTTTTGTTACATAATGGTGATCTTAATAACATTATTACACTACATTTTCCTATAAACATCAGATTTCTCAAGCATGTGGACCTTGTCTGAAGCGCGTCAAAATTTGGGATTCAGTGATGGAGTTGTCGAGAGCATACGAATGCATAATGGGACTTGTTATATTCATGCCCATTGTTGTTCTTTCTTGGTTCCCATTCGTATCAGAGTTCCAGACGCGACTTCTCTTCAACCAAGCATTCAGTCGAGGCCTCCAGATTTCGATGATTCTGGCTGGGAAAAAAGATATGAATGAATAATGGGACTCATTATATTCATGCCCTTGTTGTACTGTCTTGGTTCCCGTTTGCATTACAATTACAGACGCGACTTCTCTTCAAACAAGCATTCTGTCGGGACCCTCCAGATTTCAATGATTCTTGCTGGAAAAATGAAAAATGATAAAACACCGTACGTCCAGTTGATTCTGCTGGTTTGCCCTTTTAAATTCATGTCTTAGTTATCTACCTTAAGACGGGCGTTAGATTCATTATTTCACAAAGATTCATCAACATTTGATGTTGTATCAGGTAGAATGAGGATGAATAGTTCACATTTTTAAAGCTACTGTAAAAATTATATATATACATATATATGATACTATTTCAGATATCGAGTTTTCTGGGAGCACATTTCACTATTTTTGGTATGAGCAAAGCTGCAGTTACAGAAATTTTATTTCTATAAAAATACCAAAATAGACACAAGAGGGGTGGGCCCCATTTTTTATAATAATATTTTATTCACATGGGGTCCACTCCCATGTGAGTAATCTATTATTTTAGCAGAAGGAATAGTTCTGTACAAGTGAAATTTTCCTTTTGGTATACTAGTTTGGATTGAACACTAACAAATACAACAAAATATGGAGGAGAATGCGAGGGTCTAGCCAGGCCTACACATGTGGCGCGATGATTAAATCTTGCCCGTGAAGAAGGCGTGAAAAAAAGACGATCAACTCTTTTTTTTAATTGCTTAACGCAAGCTTAGGCGTCAAAAGGCAAGCCTTGGCATCAAACGATGCGCCAAAAGAAGCATGTCTTATGTACAATTTTTTTAAGATTAAATAACAAATTGAATAGAAGGAATAATTATTAATGATCTTACTAAAATAATTATTATTGATCTAAGAATAATTAAAATATATAAAAAAAGAAAATATTATATTATGTTATAAAAAGAGAGAAAATGAGAAGAGAATAAGAGAAGTCAATAGACTTGTGGGTGTATTATAATGAGAACCAAAGCCCTATATTTATAGGGAAGGAATAGGGATACATATGGGAATAATATCTAGGGC
>CAIGRT010094683.1:0-10551 GCA_903798405.1 Fraxinus platypoda | reverse complement strand
GTTCTTATTCGGTCCTTCAAACCATTCGATTCTCGATTCAAATACCCGTTCGGGTATTTCATTTAAAAAAAACCGCTCGATTCGGTTCGGTTCGGTTCGGTTCCGGTTCGGTTCGGTTCGGACATTTTGCCCATCCCTAATTATATTAGTAAATTAGTCATTTCACAAGGCACAATGAAGATGAAGAAAGGCATGTTCTTGTAAACTATACCTATTAGAAGTTGTTCAACATTAATTGATTGTTTGGTAAGTGTTAAGATGGACAGCAACATTAAAAAAGAAAGAGTTCATATTTTGATAATATTTATAAACTATTATAAACAATCAAATTACTTTTTATTTACATATTTATGGGATCTATAAGTATTAGCTACTCACTTACCCACCACTTATTTCAATCTTTTTTACAATTTAAAATGTTAAAAACACTTTTCAAACATGTGCCAAGACTGTCTACTATACGATTTAACCTCATTTAGTCCCCGTTTGGTTCATATAAAAATTAGGTTTTAATATATTTTGATAAAATTTGATGAAATATGTAGTTGAAAAATTGCGGGACTCATAAAATGTATAGTTAAAATTAATTGTGGACTTTGAATTAAATTTTAATCTAATTTTATATCAAAAACAAACAAGAGCTTAATATTGGATGCTAACTATACAATTAAGTCCATGTTTGTCTCACATTATTTCAAAACTCTTTTTGTACATATTTACTTTCAATCACACATTTACACAATAAAATATTCTATACATAAACAAAAAAAAATTTCTACTTTTTAACAACACATTCTCCAAAAATTTAACTATTCAATACAATTTTTTCCAAAAAAAAGGCCACCAAACATGGACTAAATATGTCATTTCATAAGGCACAAGGGAGATAAATAAAGGGGTATATAGCACAAAACGTTCCAACTTTTCATTGTTATTGTGCAAAACATTCATACCTTCTATTTTTTTTTTCATTTTCACCGTTAATTATACATTTGATTGTGCAAAACGTCCTTCCATCTATTTTCATCCAAATCTGCAGTTAAGTGACTGCGTGGAGTCATTTATTTTAAAAAATGGAAGGGTATTTTTGCCTTATAACATTTTCTTAACTCCTCCATCTTCTTCCCCATTTTTTCTCCTGCCCAATCATCTTCTTCCTCAAGTTCGAAACCAACCAGTTTTGGGCAACCCAGTCCTCGGGCTTTAGTGTGTATTCCTTGCTAATTTGAAAATTCCAACTCATGGACGCCACAATGACTGTTAATATGGAGAACTTCAGGTCTGACTAGGTAGGTGTCATATGTGACTTGCTTTTAGATGTCCAAATTTGTTTATCTGGAGCAGTCAGCATTCACCCGTTGAAAAAAAAAAATATAACTGCAAACAAGCACATTCAGACTGGTGCCTGTTGGGCTTCGATGGACCATGAGTTTCATAAATTGTTTTAAAATTCACAAAATCAATTTTGGGTTGTCAATAGGTGTATCCCCAGGTCTCTATTTAGCTGTTGATCCCTTAGGACCTTTTCCAGCCTGTTGGATTGGTAAAGACGTGCATTTTCAGTCCTTCCTCTCGTGAATTCTTCAGTGCCGTCGTTCAAACCCAAAGCTTCATGCTTTCAATGCAGATTCCTCTTGAGTGCAGTCGTCGAATACGAAATGAGCTAAGAGCTCGAGGAAGAAGACGAGGGAGGAGGGTGAAATTGGGAAAGAAGATGGGGAAGGTAAAAAAATGAAGTAAGAGCTGGAGGAAGAAGATGAGGGAGGAGGGTGAAATTGGGAAAGAGATGGGAAAGGTAAAAAAATGTTACAAGACATTGTACAATAATTAGGACATGGTAAAATTTACAACCTCTCATGCGGCGGTTGTAAAAATTATAATGTCTTAATTATTGTACAAATGGATTTTTCCAAGACAGAAATACCCTTCCATTTTCGGAAAAAGAAAAAAAATTGACTCCACGCGTTCACTTAACGGGGGAATTGGATGAAAATTGATAGAACGACGTTTTGCGCAATCAAATGTGTAATTAAAGATAAAAATATCAAAAATGGAAGGTAAGGGAGTTTTGCATAATAACGATGAAAGGTATGGACATTTTATACTATTTACTTATAAATAAATGCATGTTCTTCTTGTACCATACACTATTCATAGGCATGTCTACTTATTTACATCCGTGACAAAGGACTTTTGATTGTGGTCCTTACATTGCCAACCTAACAAAATGACCAAATACGAGAAGTCGCAATCAAGAAATAAATTTGAATGTACAATGAAAATTTGAATTTACAACGAACGTTTATTTCGTGTTGAGTATAGTTTATTGTCAAAATTCTCAATTCATGAATTGAAGGGCTGAATTTGATAGGGTATCTTTACAAAATTTTAATATTGTTTATCAATTGGTGCACCTAATGTTTCGAGGTTACCACATAGCTACCATAAAGTTCAAACGTAGTTAACTATTAAGAGTGTGTTTGGTAGGGATTTTTGGGGGAAGAATTGATTTTTGAATAGTGATATGATGGGAAATGTGTGGTTGAAAAATAAGAAAAAAGTATTGATGTGATGGAAAATATTATTTTATTGAAGAATGTGTGGTTGAAAATGAGAATTGATTTACTGTAGAAAATGAGAATCTGTACCAAACAGGCTCTAAATTCTTTACTTTTTGATATTTCTTTATGAAAAGTATTCGAGTCCTTTTTACGCTTATTTAATAATGTAAATTAAGAGTGTGTTTGGTAGGGATTTTTGGGGGAAGAATTGATTTTTGAATAGTGATATGATGGGAAATGTGTGGTTGAAAAATAAGAAAAAAGTATTGATGTGATGGAAAATATTATTTTATTGAAGAATGTGTGGTTGAAAATGAGAATTGATTTACGGTAGAAAATGAGAATCTGTACCAAACAGGCTCTAAGTACACTAATGTTTAGTGAATTTTGGTTGGATGAGCGCATCATGCATGCATAGTGTGCATTAGTGTTCACATGGTGGTTTTCCATCCATTATTTATAGATTTTGTAATATATTGTCTCTAGAGTTTGGTTAGAAGCTGTTGATTAGAAACCTTAATTATATTTAACCGAGAGAAATCAATTAGCAAAAAATAAACACACAAGTTTTAGAAGTTCGTCTCGATTTGAAAATGTCATATTCTGTTGATATAGTAATTCATTATGATGAAAAAGAAGTTTGCAATATAAAATTTAACACCTAACTTCTCTTTTATGATTGTAGTCTAAAAAGCCTAATGACGGCTCCTTATTTATAAGACAAATTATGATAAAAAAGAAATTTACAAGGACAAAAATTCATAAGATGACATTTAAAATTACATAAATTCATAAACTGCCCTTAATGAAATTTTGGTCTGGGAGCCCTACCCTCATACCCCCCAAGGAGAGGGACTTCCTGCCCCCTTCCAAGTACTCGATCCGCTTACAGATTTTGCAAAACAACAATAATTAGACTATATAATTTAAAAATCTCTCACTTGAAGACTAATTCACCATCAGTAGCTCCTTTACAAAAGTAACAATTCCTCAATCCTCAAAAGAGAAGTCTAACTGAAGTTCCATACAACTTTAGTTTCTCGATCGGAATAGTCTTTGTCAACATGTTAGCCGAATTCTAACTCTCTTGAATATTCTCAAGTGTTAAGATTTTATCCTCCAAAGCTGATATGATGAAATGACAATGAACATGTATGTGTTTTGTCCTTGCATGATAAATATGATTCTTCGCTAAGTGAATAGCACTCTAACTATCACAATGTGATACACTCTTTCTCATAGTTGTGATCCAATTCATTCAAAAAAGACTTCAACCACATTATCTCTTTGCTAGTTTCGATCACGGGAAAATACTCACCTTAGTAGTGGAAAGAATAACCATCTTCTGCAGTTTAAATACTCAACTAACTTTGTACCCAAAGTGTATACATATCAAGTAGTACTCTTCATGTTATCAATATCTCTTACAATATTAGCATATACATAGCCTTGGAATCCCAATCTTGATTATCTAAAATATAAGACTGAATCTGTAGTCCATTTCTAGTACTTGAGAATCCACTTTACTGCCTCATAATGCTATTTACCCACATTGCTCATATATTTACTCACAACCTCCACCACAAGCACTATATCCAATCTTGTACACACCATTATATACATAAAATTACCAATAGCAGAGGCATAAAGTACCATAACCATGTAGTCTCGTTATTTCTCTATAGAGGGTGACTGCTTATTTGATTGCATGAGTGATTAACCAAAAGAGTACTTACTGGTTTTGCATCATCTATCATAAACCTACTTAGCACCTTGCTCACATACTCCTGTAACAGTTTCAAGACGTCATTGTCCCTAAAAATTATCATGCAAGGATTTGTTTTGCAACACCCAAATCCTTTATTGCAAACTCCTATGATAACTCGTTTTACAACTTATCTATTTATTATTTGAAAGCACTTGTATTCAACATATAGCAACAAAATAATAAGGGAGTTACCAAGGTTCTTTATATAACAACAATGATTTCCCTGACACCTTTTGAATCCGTTACTACCCATATAAACTATCAAGCTTCTTATACCACCATCTTGAAACTTGTACAAGTTCTTTTAAAGTCTGCACAATATTTTTTGCTTTCATGTACTTCGAAATCTTATGGCTGCATTATGTAAATTTCTTCTTCCAATTCACCATGAAGAAATGATGTATTTACATGTAACTGCTCTAGGTGCAAGTTTTCCTTTACCACTAATTGCTAAAGCAGTTTTCGCTTGTCTTTTTGCCCCCTTCTTTCTCATGGACNTACTTCGAAATCTTATGGCTGCATTATGTAAATTTCTTCTTCCAATTCACCATGAAGAAATGATGTATTTACATGTAACTGCTCTAGGTGCAAGTTTTCCTTTACCACTAATTGCTAAAGCAGTTTTCGCTTGTCTTTTTGCCCCCTTCTTTCTCATGGACGTAATTGTAGTTAATTTAACCACAGGAGGTAAATTTCTGTGTAATCAATGCATTCTTTCTATGGAAATCCCTTTACAATTAGTCTTACTTTATATTGCTTGTTGTCATCATATTCTTCTTTTAACCAATAAATCAATTTACTCTATAAAGCCTTCTTTCCTTTTGGTAACTCTATCAATTGCCATTAGCATTCTCTAACTCAATCGCTGAAAAATCTTTTAATAGGATAACCTCAACTTTCTTACCTTCTAAACTTGAACCGTGATTGGTCTTCTTCATTTTGATTTCATTGTCAGCTGAGTACTTCTTGAAATAATCATCTACATACTTCCCCCATTATCTGACTGCTATCACTTTACCTTTAAATTTGTCTCATTTTTCAACTATTGATTTCCATATCTTAAATGAATTAAAGACATCAAATTTATTCTTCATATCAATAAATGTCACATAATAATTGTAACCTCCAAGCGAAGTAGCAGTTGAAAGTCAACACACATACATATGAATTAACTTCAATTTTATAGCTTTTGGCCCCTCTCCGATTTTAGAGAAACTAACCATTTTCTTCTTGCGAAAAATATAGCCTTCACATAAAACTGTGTTTGATTTCAACCCTAGAACTTCTCTTTAAACTAATGCACTTTCATTCCCTCCTCACTCATGTATCCCTGCCCATAATACCACAAATCAGAACAACAGGTAAATCAGAACATGGAAAATACAAAGAATCCCAACTGGAAGTAAGAGCAGAATTTCTTGAAATTGAGATGGAAATTGGTAGTGGGGTATGAATTGTCCTATTCTTAAAGGCAAGAGCAAAATTTCTTGAAACTGAGGTGGAAATTGGTAGTGGGGTATGAATTGCCCTATTCTAAAAGGCATCCCATGTTCTGTGAAGGAAATTTGTTTCAGAGTTATGAGATTATAGTGACATAAATAGCAGGGGGTGTCCTACTAATTGTCAAGTTTGAATGGTTGTCTTAAAGAAAATCTCATTAAAAGTTCTAGCTGGAGAGATTTTGACTTGACTGATTATTTATTTATTTTTATTTTTTTAAGAACGAGCCTCTTTGTAATTCAGATTTCAAAGACGCATTCCTTTAATATTCTTCACATCATCTTCTTTCTCACATTTTACCCTACATACATTTTAGTCCCTTTCTTTATTGTGCTTTTTCCTCCTGGCTCTTACTCTAGGGGAATCTCAAGTTGAATAACAATGAATAAATATACTCATATAAGCAATCATGATATTCGTTTTTTTAAAAATTGACCTTTTAAAATGAAATCTTAATTCATAATATGATATTAGAGCTCGTCATACTCAAACGAGCAATTCAATCTGACTAACTTAAAACAATCATGGGGATTCCAAAATTGTTTTCGAACAAGCTACCATGCGGGGGCACATTTAAGGTAAATCACACATCGAATAATAATAATAATGAAATAGATATACAACACTACTTCTTTTAGAGGTTGTCTGGGAGCACTTCTAATTCTCAGAAAACTGCTTTTTGGACCGTTGAAGCCCAGCAACGGTAAGAATTCCACAATTGCGGCTGAGACTTTTGTGAAAAACGGTCAAAAATAAACGGCAGGAAAATCAATTCTTAGAATTCATATTTTATGCTTGAATATGGTCTATATTTGTTTCTTTGGCTAACAACTTTGAGAGACTCAAATGGCGATAAAAATATAGAAAAACAAACGTTTACAAACCATGACAAGAATAAATTAAGTCTTATTTTTAATAAATTTGAAATAAATTTTTGTAAGAAATTATGCGATGGGATCTGACTAAATTTACATGGCCTGTTAATATCTATTTTCCATTTTTTCAATTTAAAATCGACTAAAGTCCAAGTCCTAAAATTGTTGTTTTCAAACGAGCTACCATCTGGGGCACGTTAAATGAGATAGATACACAACATATAAAAAATTTTATTACTCCTCTTAATAAGATAGATTTTTTAAAAACGGAACCAAATTTTATATATGAATATAGTCTATATTTGTTACTTTAGCTAGCAACTTTGAGAGACTCAGATGGCGATAAAAATAGAGAAAAACAAACGTTTACAGACTATGACAATAAGTCTTATTTTTTATGAATTTGGAATAAATTTTTGTATGAAATTATGAGATGGGATTTGACAAAATTTATATACAGCCTTAGCTCATGAAGGCTATGTTACATTGGCACCAAGTACTGTTGTAAGGACAACATAATAAAGGACATGTGTCAACCAACCCCGTTGATTGGGTTAATGCTTCAACTTATTCTAACAAATCAAATCGAAAAAATTGAGAATGGATTTAAAATTTGATCTTGTTACATGTAAGGGTCGAAAAAAAAAAAAAGAAATCAATCCAAAATTTTATACGATTACATTACATGTAAAATACTGGAAAATCAAATCCCCATTTAAAAGTTGATCTTGTTACATACATGTAAGGATCGAAAAAAAAAATAGAAATCGATCCAAAATTTTATACGATTACATTACATGTAAAATACTGGAAAATCAAAACCCCTTCAAAAAGTTCATGTCCAAATGAATCGAAACCAGTTCTATCGATGTTTTTAAAAAAGAAGAACTTCATTTTGACCCTAGGTCCATCCTCTCGACTCTTGCCTTTTTACCATTTTCCGACTCTAAAACACTAATATTATGTAGATAAAAAGTTACATGATTTTTATTGCTTTAGTTAATTGACTTTTATTAATTTCAGAAGACTTAAAATTCCTGATAAGTATGAATTGTTCAATGCCGCGTTTGTTTGAAATGAAAGATTAGTAGCCCCAATACAGCTCATGCACCCCATGGAATCCAGGACACCAAAGGACTTACGGTTGTACCTCAAGCAGAGTACCCCCCATCACATGTACTGCACAACATTTAAACAACTTTAATTGATGCAAAGTCTTGACGCAAATGTATGATCTTATGACATTATAACAAACTCAAAGAAAACATTGTTATATTCTACGGTTGAAGTTGAAGTTGAAGTTGACTTGAGTTGATTAGTTTTCACGAAGTCACGAGGAAATTCTACAAATCAAAATGATGAAGAGCTGAATCTCACAATGAACGTAATTGTATGCATGGATAAACATGGATGGAAGTTGAGAAACGATTTGTAATAATGAATATCTAAATACACACAAACTACAATTTTGACATTTGTGTTTCACTAGTTGTAGTCAACGTTTTGTATTCTGTAAATTTTAATATTGTAGGAATCTTATTTTAGATGTTGGCTCAATGTAATAGATGTTAATATTGCTCTTATACAGGGGCGAAGGTGTTAGTAGATCACATGCAATTTTTGATACAATTAGATATTGTCTTTCGTTACACCTCCATCATGATAGAAGACTAAATTCTTGTAATTCTTTTGGTTAACATACTACGAATGTCCACGCAGATATGTTTAGCTAATTTAGAGGGAATTTCAAGATTTGTACCACGACATCTATTGCTCTAGATATTGATGAACTAGAACAAAATGACAGAACACTTGTATTGGAGTTTAAATAATTCCATATATCATCTGAATTTGTTGAAATATTTCTTAAAAAAGAACTTTGGGAAGTCGAACTGTCACAACCTTCTTTTTCAACGTAATAGTTATACGTTTCACATAACATAGATTAGTTATGTACATGTGCTAATTCCACATTCATGAAATTTGAAATCCATTTTATAATAGCTTTTGTGCGAGTTTATTCTATGGAATTAAAATTTCATAAATATTGGGAAGAGTTGCCCTCTTTATTTTTTTTAGTTTCGGTGATGGGCCATCGATTATAATTTTCACACGACTGTGACATAAAATATGTAGAGTTACATCTATGTGCTATATCAGTGACAAATGATTTCTCTTGGAAGTCATACGCTACACACAAACTGTTAAATGCTTGCTTTTTGCTGGTGACATAGTAATAAAATTTATTACTTGTCTAATTTTATCTAAAGGTAATCTTATATGTTTTAATCCATCTTTTACAATCAAATTGATAATGTCGTATACACAACGTTGATGAAAAAATAAACTTCCAAATGCATAGTTAAAATCATTAATAAATTTTTCGATAACAACTTTGTTTGCATTAGCATTATCAAAAGTAAAAGTTTGAACAATTTCTTGTATACCATATTCTTGTATAATATCTTTTGAAATCATGTATATGTTAGTGGCATTATGATGATAATCTACATATCTTAATGCAATAATCCCTTTATGCAGAAGCCATACGTCATCAATGTAATGAGCTGTAATAACAATATAATTTTTTTTATTAATATCGGTCCATAAATCAGAGGTAAACGATATAACACTATTAAAAGTTTTTAGACTTTCAATAATCACTTGTTTTCTTTAGTTATATAATTTTATAATATTTGAACGAATAATATTTCTACAATAAGAAGTATACCTGGGTTGGAGATAATTCTGCATGAGCCGGGTAAAGTTTATCGACTCTTCATCGTAGCAACATTTCCGCTGCAGCCACGTATGCAATCATTCCTTCACGAAATATTCCCTGTGAATATACAAAGGTGCAAAGAGTAGAACCAGAACCGCTAAACACTAGTTCGGTCTGTTTCGAATTGAGACCGACTGTTTCGCTTTGCAACTTCTTAATATGTGATTATTCAAATGTGTTGTGCTTGAACCGGGTTTCCAACTAAGTTCTTTACCACAATAATTGCAACATGCTTTCCAAATATCAACTTCTTTTTGAACGCGAACTTTTTTAAGTGTCATATGTTGCCAACAATCCAAGAATTCTTTTTTCGACACTTTAATCTGAAGTACTTCTTCCTCTTCGATATCCTTCAAATCAATTGAAAGATTTTGAGACGCATTCTAACCGGATGGAGTACTCGGACTACCCTTAAACTAATGAATATCATCACTAGTAAAATTCATCTATAGCTATTATAACAAAATATATTGAATATTAGAGTAAAAGGGGCCGAATATTACAGTAAAGAAATTGGTGATTGAAGTTGAAACTAGAATACTGCAAGTTTAAACTTATTGAAGTAAATTCATATGAAATTCAAAATTTTAGCGCATATTTATAGTAAAAAAATATATCCGTTTCAACCAAATTCAAATTCAAATTTCAAAAAATGCTGTAATTTTAGACTGTAATTTTTTATTTATTTATTTTTTAAATGTTTTTTCAAAGTTTTGTAGATTAGTTTTTTTTATTTTATTTTATTTTTCGGCTCGGCTCGTCATGGGCCGAAAATGGCCCGTGACACGGGCTGGCTTGGACTCGGACTCGAGCCGACATTCCCGAAATGGGGGCTCGGCCCTAGCCACGAGTCAGCCCGACTCGGGCTTTTTCAGGGCCAAGCCACGGACCGTCCGAGCCGGCGAGCCACATCAACATCCCCTACTTCTTTGTTCTCTAGTCCCTCCTAACAAGAAATGTAAATTTTATAACCTAATTGTTGGACTAATATATGTATTTATAAGACAATATTTAGGTATTAAAAAAAAATTGTTCCAATTGGTTTCCAAAAAGAGTTTGAGAAGA
>CAIGRT010094668.1:0-11593 GCA_903798405.1 Fraxinus platypoda | reverse complement strand
GTCTCTCTCCTGACCTTCTTATTCTTTTTATAGGCTTCTTGTAACAGATTTCTTTGGCTGCCCCACCCTATCTAACCGAATTTGTTACTGCTTCCCCTCTTCTCCATTCTTCTTGTTTCTTCTAGAATAGGTATATTTAATTGGGGGCTTATCAGAAATTCAGGATTAGTATCTGCAGGTTAAGATGACTTTGGTAGTAAAGAATTGTGAAATGCTACCTTGAAAGTTTGGCCTTCCTCCAAAATGGATTCCATGTTCATCAAGAACTAAATATGTCTGCTATGAAAAAATAGCATATAAGAAGGAGATCTATCTGTGAAGTGCGATTTTTCGGTCGAGAGGACTTCTTGGCGGGGGTGACTATGAAGTGGTTGAAAAAACTAAGAGTAGAAATATGATTGAAGAAAACATGGCAATGGCTGCCATCCAAGGTAAACTCTCAGGTCCATATGTTGCATAACTTGAACATGTGCTAAAATTTATTATATGCATGTCAGGTAAGTCTTTTACGTACTTCTCTTAGTGTTGTACTAGGCTGGTTTTCCCTAGTCACAAATACTTTCAGTTTAATATGAAATTGTTTAATGTCTAGAAGCTGAGGTAGAATTGGATCTAACAAGCATATTTCTTGAGAAGTTTTTACTGTATAGAGGAATTGTATTCAAGCTGGATATCTATTTCTGCCATTGTTTAGTTTGGAGCCAATTTCTTGCAAAAGTGCTCGGAAACGGTGTTAGCCCAATTCCTCCAGCGACTAGAAGCAGATGTTCATACCTGCATTAATTTTCAGTAATCTGGAAAAAGTAATCAGGTTGCTGCATTTATATACAGATAAACAGACGACAATTCCAAAATGTTCTGTAAATGATATTGATACCTTAGGAAACCCAGCGAGGCAGGTCCATAAGGACCTTAAGTTGCGATTGGAATACACTTTCTTGAATCAGATTCTGAATCTTTTTCAGCATGAATTTGATTATAGAGGGAACTAGTCCATTGCCCCTCGCGTTTGATAGTGATTGAGATAGCGTTTTCATTGACACTGGAGCTAGAAGTTATGCTGAAAGGATGCCATTGATATTTTGAAATACTTGGTATCTTCAAGAAAATCATGCTTGTAAGTGTATACTTCAACCCTGAAATCAGAGGTTTAGATGTCACGAGTTAATTCTAAGATTTGATACATCTTTGTAATAGAAGAGGATATACTTTCAAAACTTGGGTTGGGGTCGAAGAGTATATAAGTCATACAAGGGTCATTTGGCAAAGTCAGTTCAATGGCTTTACTTGGGAAGACTCGAGCAGAAAGAATGCATGTCTCTGGTCTCGACTGTACAATCCGGAGCAGTTTATCCAGGGCAAAGAGAAAAACTCCAGGAAAAACCTATAAAAATGTCGGTCTCCACCATGGAACAAAAAGAATACTAGGAAGACTATATAAAGATGGTGTGTGTAGTAGAAGGTCTGAAACCACTTCCTTCTTATCTGTGGCAATGCTGTGATCCAAATGACTAAGCCTGTGATAAGGGCTATCTCACCAGCAAGGTATATGCAGCCTGTCTTCTGCTACTTCCACATCTGCTTTCCTACATTAAGGACTTTGAGGTAAATACTTTTGCTTATATTACTGAGAATAAAGAATTTTTGTTCAGTTTACCTCATCTTGAATTTTTTGTTTAATTCCCCAGATAAAAAGTGTGCCTGCCCGTGTAACGTGGCAAAAAAGGAAGCTTTACCATACTGTTGATTTGGGTTCGAGCCTCCTTCTAGGGGGTGAAATCCTTTGATCCCCTTTAAAAAAAGGAAGACATGAAATGAATTTATTTATTTTATTATGTTTGACATGCCTCATCACATGCATGTTGCATTCATTTTCTTCACAAGTGACAAGGCTCTGACATGTGGAATTTAAACAAACAGGTGGCAGTTAGATTTGAACCACCTCGGCCTTTGCCTGACAGTTACTATGCTATTGCACCTCACCTAAAAGTTAAATTTTTTGGACGGGGAGAATTTGTTTTTATATATTTTTATTAATTCTTGAAACTTCAAATCAATTATATGATGATTTATGAAGACTTAATGTTGGATTAATGGTATTCTTAACCACTTGTGTGAATGAAAAGTGAATTTTGGCTGGAGTTTACTGTGTATAGATAAGAAAAATTCTTTGATAGAGTAGGTTACTGCCATAGCCAAACATGGTAGCTGTGGCTTTTTCTTCAGCTACCTTCCATTTTCTCGTCCAGGCTTCTGTCGGCTTAAGAAGCCAAAGAGATACCCAACTGGCAGATTTTAGAATCAGCAGCAGTTTCAGTATAATAAGAAACAATCTCACCATTCTGGACCTCAAGTCTTTATAAAACATAGAAAAAATCTGGTTAGAGGAAGACTCTTATGTATATAGAGAGTTCCTTTATATGGTACTAGGTGACATTCTAGAACCGTTAGATCCATTAAGATCACTTCATTTAGCATCCCCACCATTTTCATTAGAAAATCTTGTGCTATCTGAACCGATGCTTAATGTTTTCTGTGATTTCTGCATTTTCATACTTTTGTGTATTCATTTCCAACATTATAGGCATTTGGACTACGTTTTTGATGAGGCTAATGATAATGGATGAAGAAAATCGAAATCTTTTATTGCACATTATGACGCATAAGTGACGGCATTTTTTTTAATTTTTTTTTTCTGCTCAGTTTTTGCATTCTATTGCTACTTCTGATTTCTGTTATAATCAATATTGTGTGTGACAAATGGTCCAACACTTATGTTGCTTTTATGGTCCACCACCCACTAAGCCACTACCCCTTCTTTGCACCATATTATGCTGTTGTGGGGGAGATTGGGTATTAGAATTGATAGAGCAAACATCTTTATATAACTAGTGGACACATTTTTTTCGTGTAAAACTAAACAAGTTCATCATGTACCTGAGGATAATTTGTTACCTAGCTTGCATTATGGTTCTGAATATCATCTTCTTCTAGATTTGTTTTCTATAAAGGTCGAAAACGGACGATCTGTGGTTGAGTTGTCAAAACTTCTAGATGTATATTCTATGTCTGAACTGAATTATTTATAGGTCAAAATGGGATTTGATAAAAGCAAAGTTGTGCCTAATGACAAAATTGAGAAGAATTATGTCCTAAAAATTATCGATCGACTCTGTTTATTGATTAATCTGCCCAATAAGTGGTGATTTCAGGTTACACGACGCATATTGTGTATGGTTGTTAAACACTTTCATTTTACTTATTGTTTCGATGTGATGATGCTAGCACATCTTCCTTCGTTTATGAGATTATTGTTATCTTTACCTCAAACGTGAACCTTCCACGTTATAACTAAGCCCTTGTTTGTCTACCATTATCCAAAAAATTGTTTTCTACAGTAAACAATCTCCACCACATATTCACCCAATAAAATATTCTACACATAAACCAATAAAGTTACTTTAAATTTCAACCACACATTCTCCAAAAAATACTATTCATTACACCATTTTCAACCCAATAATGGTAGACAAACAGGCTCTAAATCATTAATGGTAGACAAACAGGCTCTAAGTTTTAAACATGTCATTTTACATCGCTATTAAATGATCCTATTAAGCTCATTGCGTTTTTCGTCACTCTTTTGTAATATGACAAACTCGTTTGGGGCTCGTACCCCGCATGCTTTGCTAATTTGTTATCTGGGTATTCTTGGCTCCCGGTTTTCTCCATCCTAATCCACTTTATATGTATATACAAATTTTTTTTTCACTGTTTACTTATTTCTATAGGAAATATTACAACATATTACTTTGTTCACACATAAATATCCATCTAAAACTAGAAGTGCAGCAACCTTTTTCCCATACCACAATCTTGGCTAGGGCTTTCAACAATTTAGGTGCAAAATTCTAGTTGGGAATAAAGCATAGACAAACCATGTGGCAAAAGACAACATTTCAAGAACGTCTCGTAGGAACAAGCAAGAAACTCCTGCAAAAGGGAATTTATATCTGAAGTAGATAATTCGAGTGATTTTTTTTTTTCTCACATATAGACTATGCACAAACTTGTCAACAATTCGTACTAAATCCATGATAAGGGAATGTTAAGTGGTGGGGTCGGAAAAAGAATACAACAATGGCAAACTAGTCTTGTTCTTGATAAATTTTCAAAACCAAGGGTTTCTAACTTAATTCATTTCAAACTCCTAGAAGTAAACAATTATTTTAAACCAAAGACAAATTTTAAGCCATTTATCATTGTTTTATAAGGCACTTTTAGATAAAATCATGTCCGTAGGGTGGACTTTTAGCCAATAACTTCCAAGACTCGTTTGGTTAGATGGAATATACAACATCAATAGATGAAAAAGGTTAAAATCTCAATCGTACGGTCATTCCTATTTTGTACTGCATACCGAACATTGCATTCAATGAATTAAAGTGCGGTACGAAGATTACATAATTAACAACCATTCACATGTGTGGAAGAACTCACTCACAAAATGGTCTTATCTCTTTTATTAAAGTGTGAAGTCAATCCAAAAGAAGGCTAATGGGGGTTAGCATGTGGCTATGGAGAAACGGGAAAGGGCAAAAAAAAAAGTTCTTCTGTTATATCAAAGAACATTGCCTATCACATTATGTGATATGTCCAAAAAGCCAGCAAATTTTGACAAAAAAGAATCTAACTTTTGCATTTTCTTTTCTTTAATGGCATTGAAAATAACGACCTTTTTTCTTTTCCAAATTTTCACCTCTCTTGTATCAAATTTGTTCTTTTTCTCTTCTGATGGAATTAGGAGGAAATCCAATGGCTGCAGAAGATGGGTCGTATCGTCGTAATTGGAAAGTCGCGTCGCCCGAGATAGTCGAGATTGTAGAGGAAAGCTTGAGCATGGATGGAGGTTTCAATGATATTTATGTTGCTGTTGGGAAAAATGATTTGCCTGTCGTTAAATGGGCACTTGATCATGCTGTTTCTCCAGGGAAAAATCGTGTTTTCCTTGTGCATGTTTTCCCTCCTATTACTTACATCCCTACTCCAGGTACCGTTCCTACACTTCTTCTGTGCGTCTCGTTTTATTTTCTCGAACGCCATGTTTGGTAGAGAGGATTGAATAGCATTAGAAGTATTAACAATGGAAAAAGGGCTAAATTCTTGTTACTCTTACATAACTTACTGTATATAGCAGACCTTTGTCACGATTGTGAATTGGGTAACAGTAGATAGTATCAAGAATGGAAAAGGGTCAACAAAAAAATTCTTGTTTATTTTATTGTCTAGTTCTATCCAATATTTTTTGTATATATAGCGCGCAATTGTGGATCAGATCGTGAGTTGATGATCTTATATATTGTTTATTTCCTACCCTCTGATTTAAGCAATAAGATCATGTCTCAAACCAAATATTATGTGTTTAAACTTTGGTATTAGAAAACTCATATTAACAATTTTGATTATTCCCATATCAATTTTGAATCAATAAAATTGATAAGTGAAATGTGGGGTCCTTAGCGCATGGTATTGGACACGATTAGGAAGTATAATGGAAAATATTTAAATTTCTTTTTCTTCTCAATACAATCATTGTGAAATTCAACCCTTTGTCTTTGCATTCTTTTGCACTTAAACTATTTGTTAAAATGAGTGACCGAAAAGTCTGTTGGCTTGAAATTTCTTGGGCAGTTGGAAGGCTATCAAAGAGCCAATTGAGCAAAGAGCAAGTGCAGGTTTATGTCAATGAGGAGAGCAAAAGGAGGAGGAATCTCTTGGAAAAATATATTCGTCTATGCAACGACGCAAAAGTACTTATATAAATTATTCCATTTAAATACAAATAGTTTGCGCGACAAATTCCAATTTTAAGGATCCAATTCCGGAGTTTTTAAACTCGATTAATGAAATTTCGATATTTTGTTCACAGGTAGCAGTAGAGACAATGCTTGTGGAGAGCAATGCTGCAGCCAAGGCAATTCTTGATCTGATTCATGTAGTTAACATTACTAATCTTGTTATTGGAACTAGACAATCACCTTTCACAAGGTAAACCCCCTTCTTCCAGATGTTATCTTTCATTTAACAAGGAATTTGAGCGAGATTAAGCCCTAATTTCAATCCCGCGATGAACAAAATGAAAACAAGTCATAGTTCACCCTCAATGAGAGACATAACCCATAATCCTGTTGAAGGTGCTAATAGAGACTGAGCAGATATTGATCTATAAAATATTCACACTTCGTCTTGACCGTTTTTTCAAATGAAATGAACCTCAATACCATATTCATCGAATAGATGTCGCCATCTCTCTAGGTTGCATAACCTTTAGATTGTTCCATTGTGATTAAAAAACGACCCCATCGGTCTGCTCTTTTTAGTGGAAATTCTTAGTCGAATTAAGTCTTGGCGAATAAGTTCTAATTCCAATCTTGAGAGCAATAATGAAAGAAACAAAAATAAACACATATTCTCACGGATTCACTATTAATGTGAGATATCCACGTCAATAGTAATAAATTCCATCATATTTGTTGAGCTAACATCATTCTATACTCTATAGTGTTAAGCTAAACTGAACATGACAACTAACAAATTTTGTAAAACGTGTATTTCTTGTTTGATCTTAACCAATTCATCGATACATGCATAAATTGTTGAGCTAACGTCACTTTAAAGTATGTACTGTCAAGGAGACGGAACATGTTGTCTTAAATCTAGTGCAGTCGTATCAACTTGCGGTGCGACAATGAATCGTAATTCGAGAATATTTTCGTGTTCATTATAGGCTATCAGGGAAGGGACAAGGAAAAGGAGAATATGTTCAAAAGCATGCCCCAGAGATTTGCAAGGTTAGTTTGGTATATGATGGCAAGAGGACTAAGGGCCTTCAAATGCACAAGGCAAAGGAAATTGCCCGATCCAATATTGCATCAAATAAAAGGCCAGAAATCAATAGACACTCTGAAAGGAGTTTCTTTGAGTGTATATGCTTTCCAAGCAAATTCACTTGAAATTTGTGTTATAAGAAATATGTAAATCTATTATATAGAAATACACTAGATAGCCTCTTAGAATAATGTTGCCTCTCGCGTTATTTTGACATGTTTTATTGAAATTACGTCATCTTTCTTATTAACAAGTGACTTTTTTTTTTGTAAAAAAACCTCGAGGGGTTACTTAATTGGTCAGACCTTGAGTTTGCTCCTCAATGATCACCGGTTCGAATCCCCTCAGGACCACTGAGGTGAGTACATGACCGTAAACTTCAGGGCCTCGTGTGATTAGTCGAGGTGCGCGCAAGCTGACTCGGACATCCAAAATTATAAAAAAAAAAACAAGTGACTTTTTAGGTCATAGCAAAATATGTCCCACCTATCTAAATTGTTGTGCTATTAAATTATTTGCAACTGGTATCACTTCCAATAGTTAGTACATGTTGTCATGATGACGTCTATTTTAAAATCCTCATCTACGTTATATTTATCTTATAAATATTATGTTGTTTTCTGTTCAATAATATGGACTATATGACCTTTTTCGACAGCTCAAGGCACTTGTGTAGACTAATAGATATGGAATGTCTAGCTTTAGAAATTTGTAGTTTAAGACTTATTTGCTCTCATTCTCATTGTATATGGAGTAATACTCCTCATTTATTGATTTACTACATATGGTACTTTGTTGCTTTTTAAAAATCAGGTTTATGTTCCCTCCTTCCATGTACTCTTTTTTTTTTATAATTATATATATAAATGGTTGGAAAATCCTAACCTCCATCGACCTTTCTTGATGGAGCCTAAAAACTAGCAAAGTATATGTAGATGTCTTTATTAAAAAAAAAAAAAAAAATTAAAAGTATAAATTATAATTGGTTACTTTTCGTGATGCTAGGTTTAACCGAAATATACTATACAATATGATTATTGACGTCAACCTGAACCCCCTCTAAATTTATTAAAAATATTATCATTTCCTAATTAAGAACTTCGATAATCAAAATCGTATAAAAAAAATACTATATTTTCTAGACTACTCCGTGCTTATTTTTCAAGTATTGCATATAAATTATACTTTAACCAAAATTATTTTATAAATTTTGGCGGCACATAAAATACTTTATTATTAATCAGTTCCCGAACGTTACATAGAACAAAAGATATCTTAAAATTCAAGATATTTTGTATAAACTTTTATATTTTCACAAGTAGTATAAAAAACTTATTTTCCTTAATAATTTTTCGTAGAAATTAAAATTTAAAATATCTCTCTCTCTCTCTCTCTCTGGAGGACAAAACAAAAACCGACTAGGAACGAAGTTTAATTCCCCCTCTCCCCTTCTCAACTCTGCAAATCCTAAACCTGAACCATCCTAACCCTGACCCTAATCCCATATCCACAGAGACTATGTTTAATAACTACGACTCCAGGCTCCACGATGCCGGCTCCTACCGTCAGCGCCGAAGGTACTTCAATTTTGTTTATGTTTAATTTGTGTTTACATGCTTGTGTATGTGAAAAATATGTTTATTTGTGTGTGTATCGCCAATTGCATAGATTACAATGAGTAATATTGATAATTGGTGTACAAAAGTTTTACTTTTTCAAAATAGGTTTTTAGGTATGTTGTTTAATGGGAGTATTTAAAAATCTATACGAAAGGGTACAATCCCTTCTCCTGGGTTTTCTTGTTGACTTTTGTATTTTTATATTGCATTTCTGTTTGTAATGTTTAATGGGTGTATTTATATTTTATACAAAGGGTTCAACCCTGTGCTGGGTTTTTTCGTGTTTTTCCATCGTATATTTGAATTATCTGTACAGATGAACATATACTTGTGCATTTCTGTTTGTATGCTTGTGTGTGTAGACAAGTATGTACGTGTGTGTGTGTGTGTGTGTGTGTGTGTAGCAACTGTGTTGTGTGCCGAAGTAATCATCTTTCTAAATCAGTTTCAGTATATGTATGTGCTTATTTATAATGATGTAATGGGTGTATATATATGAAGAGTTCAACATTTTCTGTTGGTTCTTGATTTCTTTTGATTACATGTGCATTTTTGTATATAAATATTTTAATATGTACGTAATTGTTTTTTAATTTTCTATTTGATTGTAGTGATTTAATGGGACAACCGCCATTTGCAATTCCACCACCTATTCCACCAAGCCATGGCCGTGGGGGGCCATCTCCGTATGGAGGTATTCCAGCTGCACATCATTCTATGGGGGGTGGTGAAAGAATTGGAAGAGGCGGTGTTGGTACTTTTAGTGGGAATTCTGCTTTTGAGCATGGTGTTGGAAGAGGGTTTGATGCTACCCGTGGTGGCAGTTTAAGTGGCCGTGGTGGAGGATTTAACTATGGTGCAATTGGAGACAGGAGTGATGGAAGAAGTCGTGAAGGTGGCAGAGAAGGTGGTGTTGCGGGGAGGGGTGTTGATTTGGGTCGCGGTGGAGGTAGAAGTGGTAGAGCTGGGAATTTTGGCGGTGGGCGTACTGGAGGTAGGAGCAGTTTTTATGGAGGTCGTGGCGGCAGTGATTGGAGAGGGAGTAAGCCTAGAGATGACTTAGATAACATTGCTCTTCCCAGGCAAGATTTTGGTAATTTGGTTCCTTTTAGAAAGGACTTTTATGTTGAGAGCCCGTCTGTGAGTGCAATGACCAATCAAGAGGTTGCGATGTATCGTGCTAGGCGGGATATTACTGTTCAAGGCAATGATATTCCCAAACCAGTCCGGATATTTCAAGAAGCAAGTTTTCCTGGTATTACCGTGTCTTTATAGTAAACTTATCATTTTTTCATTAAAGAATGCCATGATAGCCTGGTTCCAGATGTGTGCATTCTCGCTTTGTGGGGCTCACACTGTGGGCCAACCATCTCTCGTGTGTAAATCAAACTCATGGCTGATAAGTTATATTGTAGCTTTAGGAAATAACTTTCATAATAATGTTAAGCTGATGGGATTTGTATGGTTTTGTAGATTATTGCCTTGAGGTTATTGCTAGATTGGGTTTTACTGAGCCAACTCCGATTCAATCACAAGGATGGCCAATGGCTTTGAAAGGTAGAGATTTGATTGGCATTGCTGAGACTGGTTCAGGAAAGACCTTGGCCTATTTGCTACCTGCTTTGGTTCACGTTAGTGCTCAGCCCTGTCTGGGTAAGTCCATCTCTACTAGATCCTTTGTTGTGATTGAATTTCACCTTTATAAGAATTTAATTTCTAGCAATTCCATTTTACGGGGACAAAAATTCGTAAATACCAGCACAAGGCGAAGGTCCCATTGTAGTAGTATTAGCTCCTACCAGAGAACTGGCTGTTCAGATCCAACAAGAAGCTTTCAAATTTGGATCCCGTGCAAATGTAAGGAGCACTTGTATTTATGGTGGTGCCCCGAAAGGACCACAAATCCGCGATCTTAGAAGAGGTATTCTTTCTCCTTGTCTAGTTCTTGTCGAAATCTGTAAGCACTGATATTTGATGGGAATTGTTTTTAAGTTTTTTTTTTTTTTTAAACTTATACAGGGGTTGAAATTGTGATTGCTACTCCTGGAAGATTGATAGACATGCTGGAATCTCAACATACAAACCTGAGAAGGGTGACTTACCTTGTGTTGGATGAGGCTGATCGCATGCTGGATATGGGATTTGAACCTCAAATCAGGAAAATTATTTCCCAGGTGAGCAGACTCGTATTCTATTCTACTTTATCGGTTTTGACTAAATATCATTGTTTTCTGGGTCATATGAAATTAATAACCTCAAGTAGCCATTTTCTAAGAGCCACGTGATGGCATTGGAGTTTAATAATTGGATTTTACGAGCCTTTTTTTGTTAATTACTACGGATTGCTAACTCAACATATGTGTCAATCTCATTTACTGCAGATTGCTAATGCCTTTTTGTGCTACTTTTGTGAGAGAGAGAGAGTCTATTGTGCTTCTCCTACAGATTGCTAACGCAACATATGTCGATCTCTTTTACTACAGATTGCTGTCGCCTTTTTGTGATACTTTTGTTAAGAGAGAGAGAGAGAGAGTCTATCGTGCTTCTCTCAGTTTCTTGATAGTACAAATTTATGCATTCTCACTAGCTAAATCATCTTTCTAATTGATAGCACATGTATTCCACTTAGATAGAGTGGGAGCTTATGACCAGATCGAAATTAGAATTTTAGACTAATTTGGGACCACTGTATTACAGTTTGCTATTATGCACGAAGCTAAAGTAAAATAATTTAGCGAGTTTCGGAGAGAAAACAGGTGACTTGACTTAATCAGGAACCAATGGAAAATCAATGCTTACATGAACCTTTTACTTTCTGCTTTTCACTCTCATCTTTGGGAAATTGCAAAAGTTTGTTCTCTAGGGTGGGAAAAATGAAGATCATATGGGACAGTTATGATTCACTAATATAGGACTAAGAATTCCAATTTCTGAAGTTCGTGTTGGTTGACAAATATTGACAAACTTTGTTGCACAAATATTTCAACTAGGGTAGCCTGTCCGCACTGGCGGACCTGGGGGGGGGGGGGTCCTAGGGGGTCAAGTGCCCCGAACTTTTGAGTTTTTTTTTATATATATAAAATCGT
>CAIGRT010094660.1:0-14758 GCA_903798405.1 Fraxinus platypoda | reverse complement strand
AAAAAATATTTATTATTTTTCTTTATCTTTTATTTTAAGTAGTTTTTCTTTAGATTATTTTATTGTTTTCCTACATTGAAAATTGAAACACTTTGAATGCATTTAATTATAGAGAGTGAGTTTGACTCTTCAAATTTGGAGAGTCAAAATCACTCTCTAAATTAAAATGTTAATTTGAAGAGTCTCTTAAAGCATGATTTTAAATGTTGACTCTTTAAAATAGAGAGTAACTCATGTTTAAAGAATCACTTGGAGATACTCTTAGTAGTTAGCACATTTTTTTCCATAATACAAAAATCTGCTCTAAAGTTTGTGTTGGAATTTTGTATCGAAAACTGGTTTTGACCAATTTTAATTGATTATTTAAGGGGAAATCTTTATTTGGTGAATGATAATTTAAGCCAAGTTTTAGTTGCCTAAATATTTGAATTGTTGGAAAATCGTATACATAGAAACTATTTGGATGGAAAGATGTGTCTTTCCATATGAAAGATTGTGATTTTTGGTATGATTATTTTTCAATATGTGTATCTCTTCGTATATAGAGATAAATTTCAAAAAATGTGTCTTTTGGTATGGTTGTGTCTTTTAAGACAAATCTTTTCAACTACTATATATAAATATCATGTGTTTGAATTTTATTCATTCAATTCATAATTCCATATCATATATTTCATTTGTGTGGCATAAAAACACTTCATCAAAAGTAAAGTGTTTTTTCTTGCATTAAAAATTATGGTTTGATACAAAGAAAATTCCGTTTCAAATTCATTGGTCTATGTAATTTGGAGTGCTACTATTGCGAAACGTGATCGTTGCATCTTGGGAGACGATTGTCAAAAAACCATTTGTACCGAAGCGAGGCAAATTCGTCTTAAGAAAAAAAAAGTCAAACTCTTGCTTCGACCAATTCATATCGATCGCATTTCATGTTTCTGGCTTTGAGTTCTTTATTTTAAGTTCTTAAACTTTTATTTTGATTCAGAATTGAAGAAATGGACTTTATTCAATTTCATGCACGTGAATATAATGTATGCATGTTTATCGGTGTAAATTCCCCAACCTTTTTTTCTCTATAAAATATTCACCAATAAGCTAAGAGTGACTGTGTATTTTATATTTTATCCCTTTAGGTCATACTATATTTAAAATTGTTATTAAATGACAAATTATATGTTTTCCTTCCCTTTTCTTCTTCCTTGATACTTCTCGGAAGAGATAGAGCAAGGGCGAATGCCATTGGGTCCATTGGGGCTTCAACAGGTTTTGTTCTCATTTCATCTCCAATTTGCAATTCAGTCTTTGATTTAAGTAACATTTTTATTTTATTTTATTTTTTGTTTCCTTCGCGTTTCTTTTATGCAAATTTTCTAACTTGCTGAAACGAAAAACTTAATCATCCAACAGTTATATCTCTGAATATGGAGTTTGTTATACCTTTTTCATGTCAAGGGCATTACTTATCTCGAAATCTGTATCAAGTGATGAAGAACATCATAGGTAGAGCTATTGAAGCAGTTCTGCAAGTAAAATAGATCCTTATAGGTAAGTTCTTCAGATAAGAATATGCAACTAAGTTGTCCCGAAAACATTTATGTCTAGTTCACTTTAAGTCAGTTATGCTTTTACGTTCCGAAACATCTAAAAAAATTTCAATTTGCAGCATATCACCGGATGATGAATGGTTTGCCGATGTTGCTCAAAACACGATGAAGATGTTAACTGGTAAAACCCGACTTTGGGAATGTGGAACGCAATGGTAGTCCCTCAGCTTCTGTATCAGCAAGATCTGTATCATCTGTTCATTCTCATGGAAGTAATTAGTTATCGAAGAAACACTTATAGCATGTTTGGTGGGAAGGATTGATGGCACTAAGAAAAAGAAGCTCAAATCTTGTTTATTATATTTGAAGGAGCTGGGATATGCTGGGATAGTTAACTTCATGTCGTCTTGGTTTAGGCTGACTTGTGAACTTATAAGTACTTGAATATGCTTTTCTTACAAGTCAATTCTAATAACGATGCTTGTAAGAATACTAATTATGGGAACTTGTGAAGGACTAATGTTTATAATAAGTCAAATCACTTTGTATACACGCATTTCGAGTGATCCATAAGTAATCCTCACTGTCTATTTATAATTTAAACAGTTTATAAATTCTTCCCAAGCAAACTGACTCACCTGCAGAATGATTCTACTTCAATGATTTTAATTAAGTCTTGCATCTGTTTAAGAATTTATTTGTGAGCTTATAGACATTGGACTAATTAGAGATTAGTGCTACCCATATATAGAGCTTGTTTGGGAGGAATTAAAATCAGATTAAAAATGAAAATATAGTCGTTGGAATTGATTTTTATTAGACGGGTGGGACTCAATAACGGCTATATTTTCAATTTTAATTGGATTTTAATCATTCCCAAACAAGCTCATAATTTATTTTTATTTTTTTGTAAACTATAATGTTGTGTTTGATTGCATTTATTTTCCATGAAAAATGTCAGTTTTTCACTCAAATTTCTACTTTGAAGTGTTTGATTGTTATTTTTTTCCATGGAAAATATTTTTCAACTTTTAAAAATATGCTTAATTTTCTTTGTTTTTAAAGAAAATATTTTCTTTCCTAAAATATATTTTTCATGTCAATCAAACACACTCTAAGGGAAATGAGAGGAAAACTAGTCTTATGAAATAAATAAAGGAGCATAAATCAAGAGATTGTCTAAATTTTTTCAATAAAAAGGATAAAATGTCGGTAGCAAGTGGTGCAGTGAATTATATAAGATTGGACAGTACTTAAAAAAAAAAAAGTTATAATTTTTATCAAGTTCTATCTTGAGACCAGCTCTAAGAATGATTACATTCCCAGTGTAGGAAAAAAATAAAAAGAAAAGAAAAGATCAAAAGTACTTCATATACATACATGTGAATAATTCACTAAATTCAAGCCGTGACATGCATAGCAAGCTGAATTAAAGATACCTGAACAGAACTAAGAGAGTGAATCATATAATAAATTAAATTTGTTCAATAAAAAAAGTAGGCATCTAAAATATTCCTCGAGCATCGAAAATTTAAAAAATATGTAAGAAATTGGACATAGCACGTAGCTATTGAACACATCCTTCGAGAAATGTCAATATCTGACACAACAAGACACGTGTTGAACACGAACATACTACATTAATAGGAGTATTTCCGTCTCATAATGTACCATGGATGATGAAGTTTGGCAGCAAGAGTTTCTTGCCAAATGCAACATTTTAGTTAGGTATATTTTTAGCTCTTTTAGGAATTAAACAAAGACTAAGATTCAGTTCATAATATCTTTGTTTGATCCACGTTCTGTAAATTTTTATTTTTTTTATACTCATTTTCAATTATACATTTTCTCAATAAAATAATTGTACACGTACAGCCAAAATTTTTCTCTACATTTTAACCACACATTCTTCAAATTATCAGTATTACAAAATCCATCCTCCCCAAAAATGGGTCTCTAACAATTGCTTAAATTTCACAATATAAGATACATAAGTTACTTGCAAACAAGTAAATTGAAGTTCCTTAAATTTATATAGGCTACTTGTTTGCTTATAAGTAAAAAAGCTGTACTTATTTGTTCAGTGTACTATCTAGTTTGCTGCCAAACAAGTTTTTGCATCTTCTATGATCACTAAAATTTGGGAGAATTACTGCTAAGCAATCATCTGTGTAGACAAATGGGCTCTCAAATTTGGTATTTATTGCAATCTTCACTCTCATAACCACAGGAGAAAGCAGACAAATTACAACTGAAAATTGCCATCCCAACGACCTCAAGGGTTTTACAATTTTCCAGGTGATTTGGTCGCACGATTTGGGGTGCCTCGAGAAGTGGATTGGCAATGGCTGCTGCAAATGGGAAGGCATTTCTACCAGCAATACAACTGGTAGAGTGACAGATAAATCTCCTAGGATTACCGGACCCTTTAGCTCTGATCAAATGCCTGCCTATGATCCCTCAGACTGCACAATACTTACTCATGGCAGAATACCCGACCCGTTAGAGTACCTGACCTCTCTCGAATGAGTTTACTTGGCAAATAATAGGCTCGAGGGATCTATTCCTACCAGTTCAGTATACAGTATTGGACAATATATGGTACAATAATCGAGTTTTGAACTTTTTATTTTATTTTTAGTATTGTCAAGTGTTGTTCAGTATTTGTGTACCAAAGTACCAGTATCGAAATGTAATATCATCTTCCTCCTATTGACCAATATTTAGGAAATCTTCGACCTTTAACAGAGTTGTATATAAATGGAAATTGACCTGGCCATATCCCGAGTTCGTTAGGACAACTTCTCAGCTACTTATACTAAATATCTAACAATATGATTCGAGAACCATTGACCAAAGAAATGGCCTCCCTTATAAATCTTCAAAAGCTGGATCAGTCATTTAACAGATTAAACCTTTTTCTCGATTCCCAACTGGCTCTTAAAATTGCCATCAATGTTCCAAAGTCAATTGGCTAGCTGCAGAATTCAAGGTGAATTAGCAGAATTTTTGCAACCGACTTCAAGTTTACTGCAGGTGATGGATTTCTCAGACAACAATCTTACTGGAAACATACCTGCACTTATTGGGAGCCTTGGAGAACTCTATTTACTAACCTCGCGGGCAATTCTCTTGTCGGATATTTTCCTAGGACGATCACAAACCTAGTAAACCTCAGAGTAATAGACCTTCATTCAAACAAGCTAGAAGGTTCTGTACATCAGATTTTTGAATTACAAACCAGATTTAGTGGTGGTTCATTAACACACACCGACCTTTCAGACAATTGTTTCTCAACTTGAACTAAACAGATTTGCACAGGGATGCAACAGGAGATTCCTTGCCTTAATTTATTGCACAATTTCCATGTAGAGTACCTAACTCCATAGGAACATTAGGATCAATGCAGAGTTTGGATTTGAGCTACAATAACATAGAATCTGAGTTGCAGGGCAGGCCCTCAAGAGGTCTAGGCGACTAATTATTATGAGGCCCTCAACGTAATCATTTTTTCACGTGTAACAAAATTTAAATATTTAAATAATTAATACTTTTATATTAAAAAGAAGACTTTATAAAATTCAAAAGATAAAATAGCAAACTAAAATTTCTCCCACAACCCGAGAGATTAGGCTAGGGCCGGCCCTGCTGAGTTGCTCCCATCACTGGGGAATGCAACTCCCTTGGAGAGGCTGAAGCTGCAGAAGAAATATTTTACAGGTAAAATACCTGATGAGTTCCTGTAGTTGAAAAACTGGAGGAGTTGGATCTTTTGTATAATATGCTCATTGGAGAAATCCCTTTTGGGAAGCCTTTGATTGATTTTCCTAAAAGTTCTTACTTTATGCCCCTTTCGCCCTGTAGTGATCTTCAGTTTCATTTTCTTGAATAGAATGTCAACACAATGTAACTGTTATGTATTGTTTCCCATACAAAAGTTCAAATAATTTGACAGATAATGATATGCAAGGTAGATACAGACGTGCAAGCCACTTTTTAGATTTTTTACTTTTTTTGCTGGCTTAAAACGCAGGCACGGCCCATTTTACACCTTTAAATACAAGGTACAATGGTAAGCATATACAAATATGCCATCAATTCAATGTTCATTCCAATTTATGCTCAGATATTACTGATAAAAGTTTCCAATCATAGACAATTAAGATAAACAAGAGTCTGCTTAGAGGAACAGTATAAGATGTATCATCATAGCAGTCTCATTGGGCTTAAAATGTTCCTATACGTTCTATAGAGCATTATGGAGCATTATATACGTGCAAAGTGATAATGCGAAAGCACAAGTCGATATTTAATGATTGAAAATCAAGAGAGATGGACTAGGGACCAAAAATTGCATTTATTCATCATTTTCAACGATGTTTACACTATTTGAACACCTATTCAAAGGTTTCTTGAAAGACCCTAATTGCTGGTAATTCATATAATCGATTTCATTCAACCGTATACAACACAGGATCTGCTCAGGCAATTCTTCGGCTTTGTTACCCTGGCACATGAATATAGAAAGCATATATTAACATGATGATTCCACTAGAATTCATGGAAAAGGAGAAAGAATTCAAATATGAAGTGAAGTACCTATTAAAATTTATCAAGTATTTAAAATGTAAGCACTTGCCTGAATTGTAAGCCCAACATCCAAGACGCAGAGCTTTAGCCGATCTATGAATGTTTCAAACCCTTTCCTAGAAATGTAGCTGAATCTATGCATATCCAAATCAATCTCAAAATAATTCTCACCCTGAAAAGAGAAAAGAGCTCTGAGAATCAAAGAACTTGCTCCTAGTTAGTGAAAGTTAAAGCTCTAATTTTTTATGTAAAAATTCCCTTGAATCTGGCCCAAGGCCTTTCCCAGTTAATCTATTGATTAACCTTTTCAAGATACTTGCAAACTTGAACTCCTGATGTCCCTTACAAACCCAATTTTCATACGATATTAGCTACCAAGTGTCATATGACAGATTGTGACATTCACAATCAATTCCTAGTTCAAGAATTCAAATTACAAGTGGACAAAGAAACATGCACTAATATGATTCCTTTTCCAAAAGTAGGAAGGTTAATGATTTTTGACATCTTCGACATTGATCCCACTAATAAGTAATCTGTTTTTGGAGTTCCTTACTTTGCCACAAATAATTTTAAAAGTTACTCTTTTCTACTGACGAAACTACTTTTCTATAAATGCTATAAGTTCCTGGTCAATGGGGGCACAACATCAGGCTCAAACTTACCGAGTAAAATTCATGTTGCGGACGTGATAGAACGGGTTTCTCATTGTAGGCATTCATAAGCTTCCTCTCTGCTGCACTTAGAGGAATGTCTTCAACATTTACAACACGACCCAATATCTTTAATCTTTCCCTAAAGGGTACATCCGTCTCTGCACGAAAACCTCTAACTTTCTCTACTTCATCATCAATTAACCTCTGTAATTAAAAGAATTAAAAATATATATACTTGAAAAAGAGAAAAATGCATACCATTAAATTAAATGTGAATCAACTTTGTCAAGCAGCACATATAACAATCATATAAGTTGATAGAATACAGAAACTAAATTGAATTCACAAATTTCAACTCACCCTTATATTTTCTTGAAAATGGGCCGAAAGTTCCTCAGCGTAGGTTTCCGAAAGCTTGAAGTACAAAACAAAATTTATTCCTTCCCCATCTGTCTCACCCTGGAACATTGCAGCAGGGTATAATGGTATCTGTAAAATCAGAGAAGCATGCCAATATTACTATAAAGAAGAGTCCCAGGAGAGAATGTATAACATTCAACTGCATACGATACAATGCAGTTAAATAAATAAATAAATTGTCATAAATTCAAAAGGAATGTAAATGTCCAAGAATCGAAGAATTGTGTCCAAAAAGAAGAACTGATTAAGAAGTGGATTGACAATAAAATAGTAAAGAAAACATAACAAACCCATTTTTGCTTGTAAGTAACTAAATATATGTATAGGTGGTAATACCTGAACATTCACAACAAGAATGGGTGGAAGCTTCGCTGAAGAATTCATAACAGGGAGTTCCACAAACCGAGCAACATGATCAATTTTTCTCGGAGATAAAAATACATCGACACCAAAAGGATAATATGCGGCATAATTTGGAGCAAGCACTTTCCTTTTATCCCTGCACAGAAATTGTTCCATATGAAAGACTGGAAAAGGAGAAAAAAAGGTCCCATGTAACGAAGTCACCCTATAGAAATTTGTTCAAATTCTATGAATATATTTTTTGGTCAAAATTGTAAAAAGATGACTACAATTTCGTACCTCAAATAGGTCTCTCCCCTAACCTTGAAAGTACCCGATTCAACGTCGGACCAACTATCATTAACTCTCTTCCCGTGGGGGCAAAAGGGTACTAGTGAACCAGCTGTTGGTCTTTGCAGAAGTTCCTTTGAAGAAACTGCAAATCACCAAAGAAAAGACATTCAAAATTTCAAATCACACGATTATCAGGACAAAAGAAAATATCTAAATCCTCAGCCCACCACTTCCATTACTGAAACTTTGATTTCACGAATTAATAACTCAATACAGTAGCAGGTAAAAAATATTAGATGTTGTACTTCTCTTGTCGACCAAGAACTAAATTTTATGGAAAAAATGTGGTAGGATCAACAATATGATATGCTTAAGACTGACCTGAAAATCTGAGTATTTAACACTAATAGGGAATGAAGAATAAACAAGAAAAAGCAGTAACAATAACCAATTTTAATTACGAAGAGAATAATTCATATGATTTAATTGAAGGTAATAGGTACCAGTTTAGTCAGCACAAAATGTTCTTTTTGCACTCACGTAAAATGGAAGCAGGATGTCCTTCACTCGATTTGAAGGAGAGTCTGAAGGCAGCCTTTTTCCTTGCACTTGGAGGACTGGAGCTTATGGTTCTCTTTTCAGCTGAGGGAACCGTAGAAGCAAGACAAGGCAAACAGTTGCTAGGAAGAATTCCACAATTATCCAACAAGCCAGCATTTTCTCCAGCTGAGCACGAGATTTCATCAATGAATACAGGCTCTATTAGTGGTTCATCAGATTTTCCTCGGAAATCAGGATCACTGGGATGTTTTGAACTTTTAGCTGTTCCGTTGACATATTCACAAGCATAATTTTCCATTGACAAGTCCCCCGTCTGTTCAACGGCAGAAACGTGTCGAAAATTCACATCACCATCTTTTGGAGAAATAGATGTACCATCAAAGCCACTTAGAGAGAGCAGTTCTGAAGAAATAAATCATGTTTGAAGTTTAACACTAAGCATAAATACTCAATTGTAGTGGGAAATAATACAAATGATATTTCGAAATACCATCAGGAATGCTTTGAAAATCTTCATCGCTACAGTCAGATTCAAGCACAGCAGCTGGATCAAACCATGATTCTTCAACACTCCCTGGTAGTGCCATCATTAAGTTAAAACCTCTAGTCAAGAAAAAATCTGATGACTTATGTATTCCAATGTGTAATTATGAACAAAAAAAAATTTAAGTAGCTCAGCTTCTTCAAATCAAATGCCCCATTCTATATATCAAGAAAAAACGTTTTTCCTAGATAAGTAGCTCAATCAAATTATCTCAAGCACCGTAATTATAAAAAAAAATTACTTTTCACCATCCGTTATAACCTAACAATTTCAACTATGAAATCCGAGGTGTAAGATGGTAATAATCCAGATTAGATTTCCAATCGACGGCAATCCCAGATGCAACATTGGCAGTCACCTCCTACAAGTAATTCATATGACAGATCAAACTACAAATAACGGCTTTATAGCTCAGTCGAGGTGGATTTAAACTCTGAATCACACTGCAATGGCTTAATGTCTTGCAAAGAACTAATCCCTTGCCTCTTTTGAGCAGTCCAAACTGAATATTTTGGAACTTCAAAAGCTACTAAAAGTCACATTTCAACCTAAACAACACAAGACAATCAAGAAGTTCCTATCCTATCCAATCCAATCCATTATCCCAAAATTTCAGTCTTTCTGGCTTAAATTTCTCTATAATCCTACATTTCATTTTATCAGTTATACGCTGCTTCATAAATTGTAAAATCACAACCTCATCGAGAAAATTACTTAATCCCTGAACGAGACTAAAAAATTAATATAATCAATTTTAATTAAAAAAAAAAAATCATCTCACAAAAATCCTCTCCATTCAATTCTTGAATTGCATCTGGCTACCTCCGTTTACAATTGCAATCCATTCAAAACTCCAAAGACACTGCAACACACACACACGCACACAGATGTACATAGAGAAAGAGAGAGAGTATAACCATGAAAGTTGGGATTGTCGACCCGATCAACTTTATCCAAGGATCGATCAGATAAATGAGTAGTAGCCCTTTTCCTCATAGCTTTTCTTCTATTTTTATGCTTCTTCTTCTTCTTGGAAACTCGAAAATCACCTCCTACACAATTCTCATGCCGAGACACACATGCCCCCATCTATATTTTACCTATCTTCAAATCTCCTCCTCAAAACAACGTAAAATGTATATTACAATTTACGAGAAACTAAAATGTGAGGCCATTTTAAAGAGAGTATACAATTATACAACATCACATATTATTTCAAACATACAAATTTATGCAAGAAATCATTCTAGAGAGAGAAAGCGTGAATAGGAGGTGAACCTATCAACAACCCTCCTCTTTCACTCTTTCTCTCTCTCTCTAAATAATATTTTCCCTTTTTCCCGCGCTATAAAGATACGAATTGATCCAAACCCATAAATGCGCGTGTCGCGTGAATACGTAATTTTCAGAGCAGATCCAAGAAAACAAGCCCAGAAAAGAAAGAACGTCAAATTATTATAATCTTGTATTGCGACGGCATTAAATTTTGTAGCGGGCGTTGAAACGTGGACGAAAATGGCGGGGGTGGGGGTCAGTGTGAGATTTTTAACATTAGAATCTCAGCTGTCAGCCAATAAAATAGGACGTTGAAATTGATGTGTTATATCATATATGTATAGATACGAAATGTATATACAAACCGTTGGCAGGCCAATTGATGTTTTCTCATCTGTGCTGAAATGGCTGAACTGGCCATGATGATTACGAAGTTTTTGGCAGTATTGGTCGAACCTAACTAGTTTTTTTGGTAATAATTTTAACCAAAAATTGTCTTATAGCTCAACTAGGAGTATCAAAATTTGTCGGGCCAAAAATTTTCAAGTCGCGTCAACTCGTGGTTAAGAATGAAATGGGTCATGAGCCGATGTGGACCGATATATAAATTTTTGAGCGCATCGATTAAGTTAGCACGCCTAAATAATTGGATTGACATGAACAATTTAACTCATTCCAATAAACTTGACGAGTAAACCTTACGTTTTAACAATTCAATATTAAGGGCTTATTTGTTCCACATTTTTGCTCCATTTGTAGAAAAAATGCACCGTTGCCAATCAAATCAACCACTATCTTTGATTTTTTTATCTCACACAAATTCAAATTCTTTGAAAATAACGATCAGAATTTGTATACTTTCGGCCAAATAATTTGAGCCAAACATAGGCTAATTTTGGTCATAGTAATGATAGGAATGATTGAATTGAGTACACTATATTGATTTCTTCTGTATTGATTAAGATTTAGATGAAATTGTGGTCAATACCAAAACCCTACTTTACTTGTAAATCAATTTTTTTCTACTTTTGATACAAATTAAAGAGCCTAGAATCTCTGTAGATAGAGATCTGAGAAAGCAACTTTTGCAAGGCAAAATGGCCCACAGGCAAATATGAAGAAGATGAAATTTGGGTTGGTGATTAGTAGATGGATTTGACAAGTATGATTTGATGCTTCACGTTTCTGATACTTTAGTTATGAAGTCATTAAAGTGTCAACCACCAGTGATTTGATGCGAAAGGTTTAAGGAAGATATATTAATTCATATATTAATATTTGTAACTCATATTTCTTTGTTGATTAAATACCTTTACCAAGCTAGCAATATGAACAATTAAGGACCTGTTTGATGCATCTTTTTTTAAGAATGAATTTTGTGAAAAACAATTTTCGAAGAATATGTTTTTAAAAGTAGAAGAAGTTATGATTCACATAGAAAATATTAAATTAAAAAATGTGATTAAAAATAAATTTAAAAAATCTCTATCAAAGGGCTAAATATGTTGAAATGACATTTTCATAATCAATAATGCATTATTCTTAAAGAGTTTTGCTACACAAACAAAGTGATTAACAAGGGTTAAAATCAGGATGACACATGTCAACATTTCATTGGACAGTTTGGGAAAAAAAAAAAAGCCACACGGGTGCGATCAAAAACCCTGTCACCTAACCCTATTCAAGCATCATTATTCTTAAAAATGGGATCTTATCTCGTGTTTCCACGAGTAATTATAAGTATTGATTTAACAAGTCAAACGTTTGTTTGAGCTCCATTATTTGGTATTAATAGATTTTGGAATAGTGATTTTTTTAGAATTATATGATTAAAAAGTAGAAAAAATTTAGATTTACGTGCAGATTATTTTATTTTGTGAATGCGTGATTGAAAATGAATTTTTTAAAAAAATAAGTTTTGAGAAAATAGGGATCAAACAAAGGATAAAAGACTTTACAAGTTAAAAATATATTTAAAATTGATTTAACTATCGGATGATTCGATATGCAATAAATGTAGGGTCCCGTTCGGCATATATTTTCCTTTTCCTTTTCCTTTTCCTTCTATTTCCTGCATAAGAATTTCCTGAAAAATTTTACCTTAATTTTTGTTCGAGAATTAATTTTTAAAAGAGATTCATATTCCGGAACTGTTTTTAGAAGTACATTATTTCTTATAAAAGCTTTAAAAGAAACATTTTCAAAAAATAAAATTCTTATACTTTCTCAATAATAGAGTAAAAAAGGTGCAACTTCTCCTTTCTCCAAATGTAATGGCTGAAAATGTAAATATACGTGCGTTAAGTTCCTAATTAGGACATTACTTCAACATCAGAAATGATCCGATGTTGCTTGTAAGTCCAAACGGAGCTTTCGAAATAGATATGGCTTATGGTACGAGATTAATAGTGAACCTAATCGCTCTTGTTTCGAAGTATGGATTGTTTCGAAAAATAATTAATTGGGCAACAACTCACATAGTTACATTATGACAATAATTTCATTATTTTAGACTGAAGGATTTTTATTGGATTCTCCAGCAGTTGACACCTATCTATCAAAGATTAATACCCCAAGCTAAGGAAGCTAAAAAATGTTTGGGTTAGTTTCTATTTTTATTTTTCATAGAAGAACTTTTCGAGCAAGTTATTTCATGTTAACTTCTTCTAATCAGACAAAATACTTATAAAAAATTATCCAAATTGACGTATGCAATTTCTTAGCCCTTGTTTGACCCCATTATATTGAGATTTTTGAAATAATGTATTTTGAAATAATAATTTTTAGAAGAGCGTGTATTAAACCCTTGTTTGAGTCCCATTTTTCTATCAAAATGTATTCTTGAACAGTGATTTGACAATATTTCAACCACACATTTTTCAATAAAATAACATTAAACGTAAACTCAAATTTTTTTTTAACCACACATTTTTCATCATAACACTATTACAAAATGCATTTTTGGAAAGAAAAAAAAATGGGGCTCAAACAAGATGTAAAAAAAAGAAGGAAATTTTTTTTATTTGCATATAATATTATTTCATTGAAAAATGTGTAATTAAAAGAAAGAAAAAAATGTATTAAAATTTTACTAAGGACCAAAGGAGGCTATCAAATAAGTCCTAAATAGTACAATAAACATCTAACAAATGATGTTTTGATATTCAAACTTGATGACGCTCAAATGTAAAAATTGCAGGTCTTCATAATTAGAAGAAACTGTCGAATGCACATGACTTATGGACATAAATTTCTTTAATGATCAAAAGATCTGAAAAATGACAGGAAAGTAGGCACCCGTGTGGTTGTACTTGTTATACGAATAGGCCAGAAACGCACTGGTGGAGGTGAACCGAAATCACTGGGCCCGGGCCATGCATACAGCTAATAGTTGCCATCCAAATATCTCCATACAGTGGGACCTACTGGATAAAGTGTATATGGCCCAGTTGTAACAATCCCGTCATTTTTGGTTGTTTTAAACATTTGTTGCATTCTATTTAGCCCCAAAAGTTTAAAAAATTGTGATAAAAAAAATAATGAAATATATGATAAAAAATTGTAAGACCTATAAAATAAGCAAATAAAATTAATTGTGAACTTTAATTTTGTTGTAGAAAGCAAAAGATGATATCGGATTAAACCAATACCAAATTATTGGAAAAAATAAGAAATTATAGCCACAATATGAAATAAAAACCACAAGAACACAAAAAGAATGCAATTTTGCAGAGAATTGAGATTTTATTATAATATAGAGAAATAATACAAAAATTATGTTTTATAATGTTTCTAACTTTTTACTATGGAACAAATAGAGAATGTTCAAACTCTTATAATAGAGTTGTAGTTGAAGTAAAATGCAAGAAATGAAGTCCAAAATGGAGTAGAGGAGAAAAAATCGCGCAAGAGGCGAAACAGACAGGTGACGCTGTGGCGATTAACAGACAGGTGGCGCCGGGGCAAAAATCTCCATAGCGTCGCGACGTTGGTGCCGCGGCGTCCACTTTCAGGTCATTTGCTTCAAAATCTTGATTTTCTCATCCCAATGTTTTCTTCAAATTCAATACAAATTCCTACTCCCAATAGACTTTCAAGTAGAATTTCAATTAGAATTCTTCGAGTAAATTTAAATAGAATTTCACAATAGCATTCCAAATAAAATTCTTCTTAATGTGTAATTTAATTAGAACTCTCAATTATCTTCAACAAAGAATACCGATCACACCTAAATTCTAACAAACTTCAATTTTAAGCCATGCCAAATACGGACTTAATGTAATTTGACCAAGAACTTATCATTTATTCTTCTCCATTATCAATTGCTCTCTTAAATGTAAAATTCAAAAGGAAACAATACATAAATCCTACATACTAAAATCACATTTCATAATTAACAAACTTGTTAAATTATTTCAATATTCAGGTGTTAATTCCAATTAAATATATGTAATATATAATTAATTATCCCTATCTCACCCACACGGCCACCCCTTATCCCACCTACCCCCGTCCCCCCCCTACCAAAAATT
>CAIGRT010094583.1:0-16514 GCA_903798405.1 Fraxinus platypoda | reverse complement strand
AGATAAAATATAAGAAATAAAAAATTTTAATACCAAAATAAACTTATCCCAATATAATAATTGTAATTTTATTAAATTTTTACATTAACTTTTACAAGAGCATTCCAAAAGCCCATTTTACATTGGGTTTTAAAAGAATATTCCAAAAGCCCACTTCAATCAATTAGGGCACCAATCGTCTTCCCCACCTATTCTCTTCTCCTTCCCCGACTTCTCTTCTTCCCCGACTTCTCTCTGTTATTTTCTTTCTGCAGAGCCACAAGCAAAGTAAGAAGAAACACTCTACATAGACACGCAAAGCCAAATAACCACATCGCCATAGACGCAAAGCCGATTGCAAGACTCCACCTTCCACCGTCTTCTTCCTTTTGCAGTCGTGTCCGAGTGCAAAACTAAGAATCCGACCCATATCCCGTGTCAGTATCCGCGTCGTGTCGTGTCGACACGGGTACTTCTCCATTTTTGGAGAGTCCGAGCAACACAGCCTATAAGTATTAGCAATTACAAATTAGACCCCATGAAAATCATTTATTCAACTCTAAGTCCTTATTTGGCTTGAGCTTTAACCAGTTGAATTACTTGACTTTAACTATAAATGATTGGGGTGTAACATGAGTTCAATCCCATCAAGGTATTCCTTTACTATGATAGTTTCAGACTTCTAGAGTAAATTATTACACAAACTTATACAAGCGTTTTATGTAAAAAAAATGATATTTCCTCCGTCCGATAAAGATAGACTTGCTTTCATTTTTCATTTGTCTCAAATTATAGGCTACTTCCTTATTGAGAGTATAAATGATTTATTAATTTTCTAATATACTCATATTTAATATGCCTTGTTATCAGCAAATATGAACTAATCATATTTAAAATATTATTTAATGTAGGACTATATTATGGAAAATATAAGTAAAATTTATATTTCCAACTATATTAATTACATTTTCTTAATCTGTGTGAAAATGGAAGAAGCCTATCTTTATAGGATGTAGGGAGCATAATAGTTTAAAATTACTTCCAAATGCTCGCAATTCAACTTTGATAATTATGAGCTGGTGACAATTTCGAGTGGAGTGGACAAATTGAATTGTATAACTGTCTCCCGAAAGAGTTTTCTCTAAGTGATATCTACTATCGACTTATTCAGTATTATTATTATTGATTTTAGGTTATGGAGCAGTTTATGCTGCATATACGTATAGAGATGTGTGAATACATTTTTGATGGAATTATTGTTAGACTTTCAATCAATGTTTATATTTTTTTTCTTTTGTCTGTCCATTGGAAGTTTTGGAGCAGTTTGAAATGAACTTATATTTAATTTTCGAATGTATAAGATAGGGGCTGTTTCTTTTATGGCTGACAATTGTCATTAAATTGAGCTGAGCTCCACTTCTATGTGATTTTCATGAGCCAGATTTGAAATACTCTTAGGCTCATGGTAAAGGTCAAGCCTGGCCCAAAATTTTGCTGAATATAATCAAAAAAATCTACAATCAATTACTCTACTGACTAATCCCATTTTCTTTTGCATAGTGAGGCTGAACATTTGGGAGGATTATGTTCATTTCTAAATTNACAATCAATTACTCTACTGACTAATCCCATTTTCTTTTGCATAGTGAGGCTGAACATTTGGGAGGATTATGTTCATTTCTAAATTGTTCATTTCTAAATTCTCTCGGCTGGGAGCTCGTGCAATAAAGGATATGGTGAAAGGTAGGCTTTATGCATTTACGGTACATGTCGAATTACTGATGCTAAAAGTTGTTATTATGTCTCACTCTTGTCATGCTAGGCAACTGTTGTGTATTGTAATTTTGTTTGCACTTACCTGAAACTATTTGCATCCGTTTGGTTAGTATTAGGAGTAAATCTGTAGCTGCTTAATTTCCTAAGCCAAGGTCCATTAAACATGCGTTGATCTTACTTTGTGTGTGATTAGTATTGCATTAAAAATATTTTTCCTATTTTTCAGACAATAATTTAGACAATGTATTGCTTGTTCTAATTCTCTTGTTAAACACAAATGGCATTACATTGGCATGTTGGGATAGCTGGCAATTTTGTCCCGGAAAGAGGTCATAAATGAATAGTACACTCATAATTTCGTCATCAGAGAGACAGTGACCTTCTAATTTTTTAGCGAAGTGTTACACTAGGCATGTTTGTAGAAAGATTGTAGGGTATCTGTCGTAAGCATTATCGTAAATGGTACATTGTGAATCTCAATTGCATGAAGTTGGTAAAAAAAGAGGAGCATTGCTATACATTCATGTGCTATTTGTGGAACTTGAACGTGAATAAATGCTCACTCGAGTCATGTACAAATTAACAGGATGCAACTCATGTATAAAAAAATTTTGTTAATGCATGCTAACAGTTGAGCTTGACATGAATTCTTGATTGACAAACGTTTAAGTGGAGTTTGTGGTCACTCATTCTTCAATTGCTCTCATCCCAAAGAGCTCTAATCTGTTCAATGCACAACAAAATGAAAAACTTTTTGGGAATTGTTTGCTAATTTCCAGGACAAAAAAAAAAAATAAAAAGAAAGAAAGAAAAAGAAAGAAAGATAGGGAAAGAAAGATAGAAAGAGTAATAAGAAATCTATTTCCATTTGCTTCTGTATTCTTTATCCTTTGGAAACTCTGGAATCCTCCAGTTCTAAGACGATTTTGTCAAAAAATTTCTATCAACAACAACATCAAGAAGCTAAGTATTGTATTGGGCCAACTTTTTAATAGAAATAAGTTGACTCAATCACTTAATTATTGTTTAATTTCCAATTTATAGAAATCAGAGCATTATCTTTTGAATAGACAACACTAATTTTTATTTTTGTAATAAAATATTGTTTTAATGAACAGGTTTGCGTCCTATATTTTAGAAAAATACGTTGATGAAATGCACTGATATTCACATTGCACTTTTTGCACGCAAGTAATAATTTTCATGCATTTACATGAATATTTAAAGTTAAACTTCTTTACTTTGGTGGACTTCTTTTTTGTCACTTCTTTCCCATAATTGCCTTTTGTTGCATTGCAGCTCCATCTTTTACACCGAGGACATCATATGTGCCTGTGATTCATAACCGTTATTCACAAACCGTGGTTAGTGTCTTCACAGTTCTAAGGTCAATATATGCTACTTTATTACAACCTGAAAGATCCTAAAATGGATTGTTGAGCTTTATCTTGAGCAAACAATGATTAACAGTTAAAATAAACATTTATGTCTCAGTTCTGATCTAGTATTGGGTCCTGTTTATGATGACACCATGATAGTAACAGATGGATATATAACCACGTTGGGCACCATTGTGTTTTAGATGCTCTTGTTCATTAGCTATCTTCCTTTTGTATTCAGAGACACACATCATTTTGCACGTCTACAGACAAAAAGGTATCAGAAGAAGGCAGTGAAGAAAAACAAAAGTGAGTTCTCCAAGCACACAAGTTCCATACATTTCTTCATTTATTTTCCTAGTTCCTTTCTTTTAGATAGGAAAGTTAGCTCTGATCATTGGCTCATAGAAGGACGTGCCTTGAGAGTTGCCTTGACATTATTATGGAGAAAATTGGAAAGAATCCGAACAGGATAGAATTTAAGTGGAATTGTAGCACTAGCCTAAAGAACATTTCCTTAATACTTAGGATTTTACCCAAGAAAAGCTTGTACCTTCAAATCTTATAGTTGGAGAATAAGAGGTCCAAGTCTGTAAGGTAGATATTGGTTATGATTTTGTTTTCTATAACTTTCATTAAATTAACTGATTGTGTCGCATGATCCCTGTTAATTGGGGGCCAGCAGTCAACTGTTAATGGGTACCGTCTTAGTGTTGCTTGAAACTTCATGCAACTTAATGTTGTTTTGGTCTCACCATCTTGATTTCTGATGTATGGAAAGCAAAAACAGGCTTATATACTACTAACAGTATCTAACCTGTTGTTTTTATGTGCCCTCTGACTGTACACTCCAGAGTCTCAGTAACATTCGTAGACAAGGATGGAGAAGAGATACATATCAAGGTCCCTTTTGGAATGTCAATGTTGGAAGCTGCACACGAGAATGACATAGAGCTAGAAGGTAAATATTGCTAAATGTGTAATCTCCATTATGCATGTTGTGTCAACTTATCATGTTTTTGAGCGAGTTTCCAGATTACCAGTTTGTTCCTTTTTATTTGACTAGCAAATATTGGTTCAATCGTGAGATTATATCTTCACATAATGACTTAGGTTTTCCGCTTTGCCAGTATCTCAGTTCTGCATTTTTATAAATGGTATGCCTAGGCAATGACCTAAGCTAATTCGCGTGGATATTTTCTTGACAGGAGCATGTGAAGGGTCCCTTGCTTGTTCTACTTGTCATGTTATTGTAATGGTAAGCTACTGTTCGTAAAGACAGTTATTTCGTGAATTACCTTTTCTCCCATGGGAGCAAGAAAGAAAAATGGTGATATCTCGGGAGAAAATGTATTAGAAAAATCATCCATGTTTATTATTTTTTGGTGCTTTTTGCTAGGACGTGGACTATTACAACAAACTAGAAGATCCTGCTGATGAGGAGAATGACATGTTAGATCTTGCTTTTGGCCTGACTGACACGTACGTCCGTTGTCTTGAAAATTAATAAATGATTCTTCTAGTTTTTCTTGGTCCATGAATTTATGCATAATTCTGCAGTTCTCGTCTGGGTTGCCAAATAATTGCAAAACCTGAAATCGATGGAATTCGTCTGGCACTTCCTGTTGCCACTCGAAACTTTGCCGTTGATGGATATAAGCCAAAACCTCACTAGAAGGAGAAATACTGTTCGAATGGATGGTGCAATTCAGCCTCAGTTTTGTAGCATATTCGATACTTGGGAAGTACTTCTGTTTTTACCAATGCACGGCTAGTACGTAGGTAAATTTTCTTTTTCAATCTGACCTCCAGAATCAAATTTAGGACAATATGCATGATCAGGACCTGCATCAGAGTATACACACTTTTGTGCAATACATTCCATTAAAATAAGTTCTATTTTTATCTATTTATCATGAATATACACACTTTTGGAGACCTCAAGCACTTATTTGAATGGGTAGGGAGAGTATTGATCTATTGAATATTGATTTTAATTATTTGAAGCAATGGAGGAGTTGCCTTTGCTCTATATATTAGCATTGTAACCGTTGGTGGTACTACTTAATTCATACTTATTTGTTGGCAATATGAACATATTTATACACCCGGATTGTTCGAATAACGTGTGTATAAAGTGAGCCGTGTATGGCTTACACAACCCACATTTTGGTGGCCTATCCGCGTAAGGGTGCGAGTCTTTTGAATGGGCTACATGTTGAGGATGATTGGTTTGACGGCTAACGAGGGGTTAATTGCAAAGTTACAAGTTAATATTGTACATAGCGCATCTTGGTCACTTGCAGTGAGCAAGTAAAATGAACTCTTAATACTGCAAAAGAAACATTAGCGAAGACTTTTTAGGAGATTAATACTGACCATGGTTTGTAGTCACGTGTTTTAATCCTCCGAGCTATGTGTCCCAGAGTATCTTTGGAGGGGAAAAAAATACACTTGATGAGAGTACCAAGTTTTGAATCTTTTTTTTTTTTTTTTTTCATTTAGAAGGTAATAAGAGTGAGAGGTGCAAACATGACATAAGAAATTCAATATTTCAATAAAATTTCGAGTAGGAGTCTCAAATTTAAGTTGATTCTATTTCGCTTCTTCCTCAAAAAAAGGATCAAACATTTCCTTATGCTGATTGGACCGTTCATATGATGTACAAAAAGTAGTTGAATTGACAAATAATATGATTATGTAACACTAGTCTGTTCGTTAAGTTTGTTAGTGAATTTCAGTCTAGTCTTCTTAAACCAACCAACAGACGAGCCGTAATGACACTGATAAGTGATAAGTGCCACTATGTCGACGGTGTGAAGAACATCGAGATAGCTACCAGGCCAAAGTACAAGGATTACAAAACACAACCCAAAAAAGGAAAAAATTGTCAAATGAAAATAATACTTACACGGGTATATACTTGTACATTATGGATTTACTTCTTGTATATGTACCAACACAACCTTAATCTAGCATGTAACAACTAAACTTTATAACCATTGCTTGCTTGGAATGTTTGTAAAGAAATGGTGTTGGTTTATCAACAGGGTATATGCATGCTAGATGTGATCTATAGAAGTATATAACAAAAAGAAAAAAAAACAAAAGTAAAATTCGAATGGAAAACTCGTAAAAGTTGTTCTAAGTGTTGAACCAAGGAATACACCTTGCAAGATTTACCATTTGCGAGGCGGGAAGTAACAAGCGAAGGGAACGAAGATGCAAAGGGCTCGTCTAAGAGTCACGGACTATTTTTCATTAACAGACTAGCTGCAGACTATTAATAAGAAGAACACGAGCAAATGAATAAAGCGTGACTCCTAATCGAATCAGTTACAAGATAACTAATAAGGAGCTGTCATCTAGCACAACTTGAAAATGACCAAAACTATTTTAAGGTCTGGAGGGAAATCTATAAATATCGTCTCATTTGAAGAAGAAGGGATGCAATTCAAATATTTCCTTCTCAAATAACTATTTTTCCTCTTGTTCTAGTTGAAGCATTAAGACTAGTGAATTTAGGAAGTGAAAGTCATAATTAGATGTGAGGATTTGTTGATTGTATTTATATTGATATTCGATTGTAATTGTTTCGTCAATAAACTCGTTTGATTCAATTTGTATTGTCAACAGTAAGTTTCAATGCTGTTGCAGCCACTCCTGTATTGTAGATCGAAGAGCATGGTTAGGCACCCAGTTGCAGTGTGGAAGCTTGAGATTGGTCATGGGCGATGTATCGTGACCAGTCTCTAGCCAGCCCTTGATAGCCTCAGCCTCGTAAGTGAACCCATCAGCAGCAACCACAGGATCTTTCATGATTTCCTGGAGATATCAACAAATTTAGCGATTGGTCTAATGCAGTAGACTACATCTCTTGTATACTGTTAATTTAACCACATTCACAGAAAAGAAGATTGTAGATAGTGTACGGCATTCGACCAACCTGAAAGATGGGACATGTGAAATAGGATGGAACCTGGCAGAGCTCTTTGGAACCCAACTGGAAAAAGGAACCCCCCATCGGTTTAAGAATCCTCCAGACTTCTGAAACAAGATCAGGCCGGCGCCTACTGTTCGTCTCACAGCAACTGATTGCAAGGTGAGCCAACTGTTTTGCTTGCACGAATGGCCAGTCCCCAGCTGTTGGATCCAGCAGATCTTTCAAATTCCCTTCATCTAAGGCACACAGCACTTCCTTCGTGATCCCACATGCTGGTCGTCCGGTTAATAACCTTAACAATATGATTCCAAAAGAATAGACATCTGACTTGGAAGTAAGCTCTCCAGTAGCAAGAAACTCAGGATCCATGTACACAAAAGTACCGGTCGGGCCTATCGGGACAATTCTACTGCTTAAAGTGGTCCTGTTGTCTGAAAATTCATCGTAAAATATTCCAAAATCTTTAAGCTTGGCCACAAAGTTGGAGTCAAGTAGAATATTAGCAGGATGCAGAACTCCATGTAGAAGTACCCGAGGGCGGGAAGAATGCAAGAAGGTAAGTGCAGAACATGTATCTGCTGCAATGCGGATTCGAGTTTGCCATGACAAGGGGAACGTATTGTCCTTGCAGTTGAGGCGATCTTCAAGGCTTCCACTTGGAAGATACTCGTAGATGAGAGCCAACTCTTCTTCGCAGACGCCTATCAAAGTGACAAGGTTCGGATGTCTCAGCTTACTAAGTATATTTACCTAAGATCACCAAAAGATAAATATGTAACAGCCAAAATAGCATCTATAGGAGATAAAACAAATTGGATATCATTGTTACATCTTGGGACAAAAAATACAGGAAGGAAAGGGGGACCAAAACATAACTTAAGATGAGGTGGTCATAAAATACAGATTACATAAAAGAAATTCGAAAAATTGAGACGGGGTCAAGTGAAATTGAAAACATGGTGCATGTAGTCAATTTTCATATAGTTGTTATTTAACTTTGTGGAAATTTCATAGCTGCAACCAAATGTTAGGGCAGGAAATGTGTGAGACAAACACTGTGCATAGGTATGTTAATGAAGAACCAAAGAAAGTAGTTGTCAGTTTATAGTTGTGATTGCTAAGGATCTAGCCGAATAAAACGAGAAAAAGGGATTCATGTAGCCTACCCCAAATATATTCAATATTCAATTAATAATCAAGAAGAGGGATGAAATCCTAAGTCACATTTATAGGGGACAGAAGTTAAACTCAAATGAATTTCTAATAAAATAAAACGTTACCAGAATTTTAAACTAATTGTTTAAATCAAATTCTACTTTAAAATCCTATTTAAATCCTATATTTATTCTTATCTTCATTCCCCATTAGCTAGTTATATGATTTAGCAGATAGCATGAGAGAGTCTTCTTAAACCTCTTACCTCGCGTTGAAATTCCGAAAGACCTTGCAAGCTATTTGGGTGAAGTATTTTTATGGCCACTTGAGTGTGCCGAAGGAGCCCCTTATAAATAATTCCATAATGCCCTTCACCAATCTTTAAGGATCCGTCAAATCTGTTAGTTGCAAATTCAATTTCTGCGTATGAGAATTCATAAAAGAACTGAGACACATATGAACTTGACGTCTCCTCATCTTGTTTTTTCCTCAGCTCCTCGGCTACCATGAGTGCATTAACATGCTCAACCTTCAATTCATCTCTTTCATTCCTGTATTTTTGCAGCAATTCAGTAGTAAAAAATATTTCCTGTTCCAACTTCTCTATGCTCTTGGTAGAACTGGAAATTTGACACTCAAGAATGGATTTCTGATCCTGAGAAACTTCAATCTCTTTCATGACTTCATCTAACTGGTATTTAACCTTTTCGACTTCTTCCCTATCTCTTGCTATGGCTTCTTCAATTTCTCTCTGGTATCTTAACTCCTCCGCAAGCATGCTTTCGCATGCTTTAGCCTAAAAATGCAATTTTCATAAACATCACTTAGGTTTAAAGTCATAGACACTAAAGCTTAAGCACGTATCATTACAGATAAAGCCTTAATCCCTACTTATGAGAACAATAATAAATTCAGAAAACAAAGAAAGCCTGCAAACACACAGACATGATAAATTTATCAAAATGTTATTTTATTCGTCATTCAATCTACCATGTCATATAGCTCATTAACTTTTGAAACTGGCCGATGAGATAATATTTTAGTAAGTTCACTTGCAACTCAGAGAACATATAAAGTTCAATGGCAATTGAGAAATATTTGAGAAAGTTCAGTTGCAACTGGGATATTTAACCCTACGAACACCCATTGTACCCCTAAAATTATTCGTACCAAAATTTGGTTGGTATGTGGTCGACAGCCAAAGTGTCCAGTATGATTAAGCTCAACATAATCTAACACAGAGTAACGCGATAAGATCTTTGAAGCTCAGTACCTCCAAGACCAATAGCATCTCTAGAAAAGTATTCGAAAGATGTTCTGTAAATAAGACAATGTCCCATGCACTAAAATTTCAATCCCCTACCCGAGAAAGAGTCGGATAGGCTAAAACTATAACCAAAACACGTATAAAAATTCTCGTATTTAATTTAAGAATGGAGATAAGAGAAATGTGAGTGACTATTTAGCCCCTGTTTGACACACATTCTTTCAAAACTCATTTTCAATCACACATTTTTCAATAAAGTAATATTTTCCATCACATCAATAACTTTTCCTTACTTTTTAACCACATATTTCTCATCACGTCACTATTTAAAATACATTCTTTCTTCAATAATATCCATCGAACACGCCCTTACTCTGTGAATAGCATCAATGACATCCTTTTCAGCTTTCTTACGTCTGATTGATTCTTCATATGCTCCCTGCCGAGCCTTTTCTGCTTCCATCACAAATTGCCTGAGCCTATCATAAAGTTCATCTTTCATAGTTCCTTCCTGCTCAAGTTCATTAACTAGTCAGAAGGATTTCCCAATGACAGTACTTAATGTAATAGACAAAATCAACTCCCTGATACATATAATCAACCCCTTAGAACAAATATGAATACAAAATTTTTTGGTTACTTACTATGGCACTGGAAGCAACGGCAAAATTTGAAGGACGCTCATTATTTTGCTGAAGCATAGCTAACTCTGGATTAATTTCGCTCCCCTCGGTTCTTGCCAGGGAGATTGAAGTTGAATCTTCAATTATTTCATTCAGACACGTTGAAAATGGTGATCCTGCTGAAGAACTTCCATCACAATCAATGCTCCCTTCTAGACTCAACCTGCTCTGTGGAGTTACCCCTCCACAGACATCAGATGGTGCTGAAAGTTCCATTCCATGATTCTCAGACCTGTCCATATCGGCAGGAACAGTATAATTTAACTGTGGTCGAACATTATGTCCTTCTGTAACTGAGTCGGATCTTAATGAAGAATGTGTAGTTTCAATACATGGACTTGCTTGGTGCGATGAAGACTCCACCTCTACGTCAACTCCATCTAATTTGCTTTCCCTATATTAGGTTTGGCTGACAGCATTAGCGATCAAGATTGTAACAACAGATATAAATAAAGCCTAGAATCTCTGTGTTATACTAACCATACGAGCATCTCCAATGTGGATTGTGTAAAAAATTTCCGCATAAGCAAAATTGACAATGCCTGCAAAAATTCTTCTCCAATGCACCTAAGTGGGACCCTATCTAGTTGACATGACAAGGGAAAAATGGACATTGTGAAGAGGTCTCTCCAGATGTAGAGTCTTTGTTAAACAGGGCGAGTAAACAAAATTTAAGTTCTCTCTCTTTCTCTAATGTTTTTTATTTTTTTCTCTCTCTTATTAAATATACATTGAAAAATGAAATTTTAATTTTAACCCATTGGAGATGAAATTTAAACTTAGTCATCTATTCATTAGATGGCAATACTACTTAGATGGGAAGTCTTTTTATTTACATGCCACCAGATGGCAGTTCACTTAATGCATTGGAGATGCTCTATGGATAGGTCTATATTCCATCCACTTGTTGGACAGACAGTTTAGAAGTTCTAAAACGGATGAAATCTTCCTCGATAAATTTCTAAACAGGAATCTCAAAAATCACCTGAAAGAACATAACATAAATGCATACCTTGTGTTTATAAGGTGTCCTTTACATACAAACCAAATGTGACAGTAACTAGGTGCATTTAGGTGCACATACTTCGCTTTCGTCGACTTTGGCTCTGTCATTTTCCTGTATGATCAAAGCAGGTGGGAAATGAAGGATACGTCACCAGGGATAAAATATATGCTTTTATTTTCTCCCACAATAATAGAGAGCATCAACTCAAACAAAGCAGCTATAAACATAAAAGGGCGAACTGAAAGTAAAAAAGTTATATATTATTTCTGAAGTAGAAAAAGGGAACACTTAAAAAGTTTTTTAACTGGGATTTTTTGGTGATTGGAATAATCCCAAGTATATGTACATAAAGGATAAAGCTATTCTTATTGAAGATCAGGCTGTTCATTTCTAAAAAAAAAAAAAAACTATGGCATAATACCTCGAATAAGATTTATTAGCTGCAGCTCCCATGACAAGCCACTTGATACCATGCTCAGATATAATCTGCACAATGCCCTTCTCAATAGAGTCCATCTCTAAGTATAGTTTCTCAGCCCTGACCTAAAATGGGAAGTAACAAAAAAAAGAAGAAGAATAAGAAGAAGAAAAAGTTTTAAAGCGTGTACCCCTCATTGCTACAAAATAAACATTAAATTTGAAAACTAACAAAAGGGTAATTATAGTAATATGTATGGGAACTTAGACATTATCATTATCAGTTGTCATCAGCTAAAGGTATCTTAAAGGTTAATTGTGCAGTATAAGATAATATTCCATAACAATTTTCTGAAGTTATAAGCAGAATATGTAATCCCATATGGTTTCAAGTTTTAAAGATTGGATTTGCAATAAGACGTTGAGAATATCTTTTGGAAGAAGGGTTAGAGACAATACCCCTGCTCGGGCACAAGTCGAAATATACTTGTCCAGAATCTTATGCATCATTTGTTTCTCATTTTCATGATATGCTCTAACTTGATGATCTCCCAGCTTGCTAATAGAAACTTTTGAACCCACTGCAAACATGAAGCAAAAAGTATGTGGTCTCGTCTGCGTATTTATGATAATGTGTGTAACAGGAAAAGAGAGAGTGGAAAGTTCTTACAGAACACATTTAAAATAAGAAATGGAATGTGTGCATATCAAGAGTTTTGTTTACTTTAGCTCGACCATAGTCCTTAAATTGTTCGTATAAAGCATCTCGAGGAAATGAAATTACTATTGTTTCCATCCCTCTTGACTATTTAAATTCGGACCGGACTTGTCATCGCGCTTGACTTCTCACTCACTCTCTCATGAGCAAGACTAGAGGCTGAAGTAGAAGGCGCCTTAGAGACTTCGAACTCAAACTTAGACTCGGATACTTGTCGAATGACAATAGACAAGTAAAAAAAAAAAAAAACAACACTATGATCAATCCTATAATCCCAGTACTCATCAAATATCAACCAAAAGCAACTCTCTATCAATAACAAACACAGAAACCCACAAATTATTCACATACATTTCATGATCAGAGAAAGAAATAAAAAATCCCAGAACTGAAAAACAAGATAAATCAAAGAAATGTATAATTTCTGATACTTACAAATGGGTATTCTCTGAGCACGTTGATGAATATGACAGATGCAAATTTTTCTCCCTCTTGAATTATGCAATGCCCACATCAAAACTCTTTCCCCCTCCTTCAAATCCTTCCCCAAAGCCACAGAAATTGTATCATCTGGAGATGGTGTTCTTGGCTCCATATCCATAATTTCAACCCTCATGTTCTTCAAATTTAAGCCCAGGTTAGTTTCTTTTGTTCATGGGCTGTGAAAACTCTACCAAAAAAGAAACGAATATGCATAGAGTTTTCCAAGAAACTGATGGAAGATGAAAAAGAGAAGGGTTTTAAGAATTAAAAATAGATTATTTTTGTCTTTCGATAAGGAATATAGGGTTGTTTTTGTTGATTGCCAGCAGCACAACTTCCTTAACTGACAAGAAGTTTCATTGGGGTTGACAAAGTATATTTTGTGAATGTTTTAAAAATATTCCAATGAAATTAAATCATGGGCATCTATCAAAATACATGCAGAATATGAAATTTAAATTCATTAACTATTCTTTTCGTTACACGTGTCATTTTCTTAGTGCTTTTCATCTCAACTCCCAGGCATTGTCGTTTTACCCATGTTGTGTTTGTCTTCTTCGTCCGCGTCTTTCTTTAGTAGCTCTTGATCACTACGTGACAATTTGGGAGACTTTGTCAACTATAACGTGGGATGGGGAGACAACAAAGGAAAAGGGAGATGTGACACAAGGGAAGGGGAAGGCTCATACGGGTTTTAGACGCAAGGGGAATAAGGAGACGCAAATGGTACCGCATTGTTTTGAAGTACCAACTAAAAGAAAATTATGACGTAAAAAGTCACTATAATCATCGAACTCATTAATAGAATTGCTAGCCAACAATCACAAACCAAGAAGCATAAATGGAGTTGACAAATTTATATGAACATTTAAAAATCGAAGTCAAAAGTATTTTTTTTTTCTTTTTAAATTTGATTTTTTTAATGAGTCAAACAATAATTTAACGTTATTTAAAGTTATCATACTGCATTTTCCTTGTTGTAAACTTGTTGAGTTGGTCTAGCTTAGGCGATCAATTCAATAATTGGTCTGACTTTGTACATAAAATTATTATCCAGTCGATGGTATCCTTTGATTGACTTCCTACTTCATCAAAATTGTTAATGATGTCAAGAATCACTTGATGTCGCAATAGATTTAATATATGTTTGGTAAAGCTTTTTTTAAAAATTTTAAGTTGTGGGTCCTATAAAACATGTGAATAAAAGTTGCGAGTCCTAAAAAATGCACAAATAAAATAATGTTTAATCAGCTTTTAACCGTAATGTAGTTTTGTACAACATACTCTAAAAGATTCTAGACTTGTCAAGTCCCAAAGTTGAGGACTTCAATAATATCATGACGCTGAATAGGGGCGCGGAGGTAGCGGGACAATTTTATTTTATTTTATACTGAACTGATACATTAAAAAAAAATATTTCTTAACCAAAATTCACGAAACTAAGGGCAGTCTGGGCCCCCTCCTTCCGCGTACACTGAAGGAAGTGAATTCAAAGCAAATTAAGCTGAAAAATGTAAGGAAATTTCTGAATTGTATAAGCAAAAAGTCAGAATTTATAGGAATATTGGTATGTTCACACTCAATATAGGAATATTCTTTGCGCCTACTGATAAGTTTGTTTCACACTTTTATCAAGACTTCTAAACTTACGTAATACTGATTTATTAGACGAATTCTACTCAAAATTATGTATATATTGTATTTGTCGATAAAAATCCTGACTTTGTGGTAATCGAGAAAAAAAGAGATCAATTGAAAGTTGAAGGATCAAGATGAGATTGAAAGAAGAATGATCGGTTTAGAAGTAATTGAAAATGATAGGACTAAATTTGAATTTATTTAAGAGTAATACTATTTAGCATAACCGGTGTTACAACATTGGTCTAAGTAAGACTAAGAGCATCTTTAAACATGAGATGCTCTCTATTTTAAAGATTCAACATTTAAAATCATGTTCTAAGAGACTTTTTAAATTAATATTTTAATTTAGGGCCCGTTTGATTCTCATTATTGTAGAATGAGAATGAAAAATATAGCCGTTATTGAGCCCCACACAAGAGATAGAAATTCAAAATTGAGAATTTGATGTGATGGGTAACGGTCATATTTTTCATTTTTATGAATGAAAAATGAGAAACAAACGGAGGCTTAGAGAGTGGGTTTGGCTTTGGCTCTCCGAATTTGGAGAGTCAAACTCACTCTTTATAATTAAATGCATTTAAAGTATTTCAATTTTCAATGTAGGAAAATAATAAAATAATTTTAAAAAAAAATTAGTTAAAATAAAAGATAAAGAAAAATAACAAATATTTTTTGGGAGAAGTAAAATTAAGTGTTAAATATAAATAGTTTGTTAGAGTATTTCAAAATTTTAACTCTCTAAATTTATAGATACTCTCGAAATGATAGAATATGCTCTTTAAAAATAGAGAGTCTCTTGGAGATGCTTTAAGTGTTATTAAATGAAATGTACAATTAAATTAATCACATAATTTCACCTTCAATTGAACATATTACATAATGCAACATAGATTGATGTTTTCATTAAGAACAACATTTTCCGATAATGAAATGTTAAAGATTAAAATGTGGTGAAGAAAAAAAGTTAAGGACATAAATGTGATAATAAATAAAAGTTAATGACATTTAATGTAAATAAAACGTGGTGTGAATATAACCATCTCAATTGATTTATCAGTTCAGTCAAAGTAAAACATTAATTTCAACCACATATTCATAATTATTACTCATTATTATTTACACGCTTAGTGGAAATAATGGAAAGGACTGCAATTGCAGACTAATTACGTGATTCTCCACTATTATTTTGTTTTTGGACAAAGTTTCCATTATACATATTTTTGAAAAAAAAGAAAAAAAAATGGATATCTGGGCCAACATAACCCGGGAGTTTTTCTAAGTTAACCCACAACTAAAGCTTATTTTCAGAGAATGAAAAGCCCAACCTAACTGAGCATATGTGGGGAGCCCAACCCATCAACTAAGTAGCTGTTCTTGTTTTAAATTCATATTTTACTATTAAATATTTATACCAAAAATACTGCAATTTCGATAGTAAAAATGATAACTGAAAAAACACTTCTCCCATCAATTAATCTACTCAATGACCTCAATCACTCCACCAAACACGTCCCAAATCATCCGATTAACTTGCCAAAAGAAAACTCTTTCTATGTTTACCCAAAAAAAATCCCAAAATCGTCCGTCATCTTGAATCGTATTGGGGATTCTATCAAATTAGTAGCTTTATTCATATCAAAATCTTATATTTTCTGTCTGAAATCGTGCCAAGAAATCGACGTTAATATAAATTACATATATATTAAGATGCATTCATTTATATAAGTGGGATTGTCATACAATTTCAATTCATAGTTCCGAGTGCTACAAAATGGAAAGGGAATAGACCATATTACAGAATTCATATGCTCATATCAGTACAATTTCATCTGGTGGTATAAGTTTGTATAATTAAAATTTCAACAAATGGATTATGGACAAAATGTAGCTCCTGACATTTGACAAAATCAGCATTCAATTTCAAACTGCGCAATAAATTTGAATTTGAATCAGCATGTAGAGTTAATATCACGGTTTTCTTTGTCTCTTGAAATTTTCAGTTACAGATCAAGAGAGGAAGATTTCTTATACAGTAACGTAAATAACATCCTTTATCCCACTAACTCA